>VSDK01015926.1:54235-66684 GCA_009767595.1 Symbiodinium kawagutii
AGCAGCAGCAGCAGCAGTGCATCTCAGTGTGTTCTCAGAAGCTACTGTAAAGCAGCGTGTGCGGCCAGTGCATCAGGCGAACCAACTTGTGCACAGCATCGTTTCTGATGGCTAATTTTGCACGTCTGCTGGCACTCGTGCTCTGAGTTGAACAAATGACGACAAATTCAATTGAACAAGTTGTATCATTCCACGCATGTACTTACGATATGTTGTGACGAACTATCTCTGCAACTTGTTGCTTATTGCATCTTATTGCATGCTATTGCTGTTTGCTTCCTGCCTTGGTTCCGACTGTTGAACAAAAGGGCGAACTTCACCCGGTGAAGCCATCGGCCACCGTCGCTGTTATCAGCAGTTAACCATCATGAAGTATACATGAAGTTACCATCAGTTCAGTTACGTGAAGTATACTGAGTCTATACTGAGTGGTGATCTGATCGAACGTCCGAACGTTCATATCTTTTTCATCGTAGCTTAAGCGTTTTCATCCAAAGAAGTAGCTCGCCCAATGTCTTGGCGGCCAGCGCCTGAGGTGGGAGCTGTGCTTGGAGAAGTCACTTAGATTCGTAGAGCATGAGCAGAGCAGAAACCGAGACGCAAAGCACAGCAGAGACTTTGCCACCGCTCGGTTCCATGCAGGTTCCATGCAGCCGCGCCGTTCTGCCAGACTCGCTTTTCAATGCGCTGACTTTGTGCTGTTGACCTAAGCCTAGCTGAAGCCTAGCTGAAGCCAAAAGAACCCTCAAGGATTGGAACTTGGGATCTCTTGGGGGATGGGATTCTAACTTCGGATCTTTCTTCTTTTAGGATCTTCTCTTAGGATCTCTTGGGATCTTGGGATTGCAGGCTATGAGATCAGCCATGTGGGAGGAGAGGTGCCTTGGTGCGATCCAACTTTCCCCGACCCAGCGATTTCCCAACGGTTGTCCAAGGGAACACGGAGCATTCGCCAGGGGAGCATGGCTCACCTGAGCGCAGTCATGATCTGATAGCATCAGATCTTATCAGGTCTCCTTTTCGAGACTTTAAGTGATTTCTACACAGAAATGGAGAAAACTTCAACAAGAAATCTACTATCTTCATCAGTCTTCCATGACTCAAATCTTCCATTTGTGAATCTTCTTCTCTTAATCTCTCCTTCACTTCAGGTGTTTACGGCCATGGACGAGCCATCTGACCGGTGGGGTTTCCCAGAGGAAATGCTGGAGCCTGTCTATTGAGGCCTCTACGCCGAGATTGTCTGTGGGTCTTTGGCTGTTAACATTAATCATCATCTTATGCATCAGGTTTCAAGATATGATTTTAATTCATATTCTCATCTCATATCGTCACATGGTATCTTGTTCTCCATGAGCCTGACGGTGAGACTCTGGAGAATGTCAGGTCAACTGGACGAACCAAACAGCGAAGAATTTTCAATCACGTTTAAAAAACCACATAATTTTTGAAGAGACCAGTGCGGTGGATCAAGGCACTGCTGTACCAACAACGGTCCCACTGCCGTATCCCAATAGGATCCCAATAGGGTCCCAATGGTTCCCAGGTTAGGACTGACGGCTTTAGGTGTGCCTTGTGGGGGGAGCTCTTCAAAGAGAAGGCACGGGAGCGAGTCTTCGAATTTTTCAAAGAAAGAATTCAAAGAAGTTTAATAAAGTTTTTAATAAGGAGAGTCTTAAGGAGTCTTCGAATTCTAAGAGAATGAATTTGAAGAAGATAAGAAAAGTATGAAAGAAGCATGAGAAGAGAATCAAAGAAGCTTCTGTAGCAGAGGCGATCGATCGCTTAACAGATCTTTTTGTACCACCTGCTGGAACTCTCCGGGACATTGCTCTAGGAACCTTCACCCGGAACCTTTTGAAAATTGATCTGCCAACTGCACTGGAACCTGCTGGAACTTGTTGGAACCTTCCAGAACCATCCAGAATATCGATCTGGCTACTGAAACGGAACTTCCCGGAACCTTCCATAACCTTGATTTGCCAATTGCACCGGAACTTTGTGGAACTTGTCGGAGCCTTCCGAACCTAGATCTGCCCGGAACTTGCTAGAACCTTTTAGAAAATTGATCTGCCAACTGCACTGGAACTTGCCGGAACCTTTATCGGAACTTGCCGAGACCTTCGGGAACCTTGATGTGCCAATTGCTCCGGAACGTGCCGGAACCTTCCAGAACCTTGATCTGCCAACTGCACCGGAACCTGCCGGAACTTTCTGGAACTTAGACCTGGGACCTGCGCCGCACCGAAGCTTATCTGGGCTGAAGTATGCTGATGATGATGATTATGATGATGATGATGATGATGATGATGATGATGATGATGATGATTTGATCGTTAGAACTTCTCACTGGCAGAGTCCACTGATGGCTTTTCAGGAGCGGAACTTCTATCGCAAGGCCGGAACTGCTGCGGAGACTTCTTTTGGCAGTTCATTTTCGCTGCGGTACGTAGATGTACCCAGAATGGGGTGTTACTTGGCGACTCCAGGAGCTCACGTGTGAAACGGTGTGCTTCAGCATCAAGGCACCGTGAGAGCTGAACCTTTGAGCAGCACCTTTCATGCAACACGAGCGACACAGGACACTTTTCAGATCACTGTTTGAAACTCAGAAATCGGAAACGTGAACGTGTCCTGATTGTCCTGTCCACCCTGGAAGCTACGGAGCTACATGAAGTGGAATGCGCATTTCGGATCTAACGAGATCATCATAGTTGAGCGTTGAGAAATTTGAAAACTGTCACAGCTGGCAATCTGCATTCGTTGCCTCGCCGAGATCCGATGCCTGTGGCAACCGCAAGCAAAGCAGCTGAAGAACAGGTGCCAATTTGATCGAATTTGATCCAACAGCTGTTGTCATTGTTTTCAAATGTTTTTAAGGTCAAGGAGGGTAGGGACAGATGCGCAGGCAAGGACCATTCGCCATGTTGCTGCATGGTGTGGATACTCAGATCGCAGTAGAATCTGCCAAGACACTCGACCAATCATGGTGAACCACTAGCAGCCACTATGAACTGCTATGAAGTAAGCACCAACCATTCTTATCATTAATTACCCATCACTGACCGGTCCAAAACTTATTACTGTACCGTAATGTACAATAAAAGACATAATCCAAACAGAATATGAAAACAATGAAACATATCATATATACAATTAATCATAAGGAATATTTGTAATGTTATTTGTTGATTACGAATATCTAATTCTTCTCATTTTCTTTGATTTATTTGCTTCTTTGTTTATGAAAGATCCAGATTCTCATTTTCGAAAGCTACCGAGGCCTGGAGGCTCCTCTCACCAGCTCCTGGACGTCAGCTACCAATCAGACTTCGTCTTGAAGAAAACATTGGATGAAAACTTTTTCTACGGTAAGCGTTATCTAAGCTAAGAATTAAAGTTCGTATTTGAACTACTATTTAAGTTGCTATTTCTTTAATTTGACAATTATATTGTATTCTAGTTTCTAATGATGATGAGTGTCAATGATGGTTGTTGATGGTTATTCATGTTTGACAGGCTTTGGATGCTTAATGATGGTGAAAGATGGTTGATACATTCTTGCATATCCTTGCCACTTTCAGGTATGAAGTGAGTCATAGAAAGCTAGAATGAAGATATGGCAAAAACTTGTGTAGACATAGCCTGTGCAGCATTGAAAATACCCATGGGCTGCGGAGATTCATTTGGAAAGAAACTTACCAAGAGTTCATAAATTCATCTTGCCACAGCTATCATTTCTTGCTGCGTTTGTTTGATCATTTTTGGAGATCTTTCAGCACCAAAGGAGTTACGGCGTGTGATTTTGAGTGTGCCACTTTCTGAGGTGGGTGAAGTTGGGTCGTCCTCTCTTCATGAAAGGCTTCTCAGTCGTCTGGGCATCTCAGTCACATCTTGTGTAGATTTCTGAGGCACATGAGTTGCCAGGTGTAATGCGCTCCGAGTTCTGGCAACAAAAGAAAAAACCAATAGAAGGCCCAATAGGCTTTGACAAACTTTATTAAGCTATTGGGCTTAGTTTTTTGGTTGATCTATGTTTGTCTCCCACCAAAAAACGGCCACTTCTGTGGTTGCATTGGTGCCACATTTTTGAGCAATGTCTTGTCACATGCGTACTTGCCACGAATGGCCTCATTCAGATTTGATGACTGCAAGAGCTTCTACGAATCCCACTGGCTCCATGTAGAAGTTTTGGATGTCCCACTGTGGTTGGCCAAGTCGTTTGCATTCGCGTAGTATGCATACTTCAGCATCTTCGAACCTGCCAAAATGATCCAACATAGGCATGGGTTTGGTTTTTGTGCGCCAAAGAGAGATAATGGTAATTTGTGGGTCTCCTATGGGGCTCCTATGGTCTCCTGGTCTGAGAAGCTCTCTGTGTCTTCGATTTTCCACGTTGCAAACATCGCACAGGTCATGATCGATTTTCCAGGCTTCGGCAGGCGCGATGGGGCTTTTTTGGACACATTTTGCTAACGCTTTCTGCAAGATATGAGGCCCGCATGCTTTCTTTCAGCAACAGTATAGCACAGCAGAAACGCTTGAACCTACAGAGCTCATGCCTTGGGGGCAGATTGTTTTCAAAAAGGGTTTCAGATTTTGGTCGTGCTTCTTTCCTTGAAACTGTTGTCAAATGGGCCAAGGAGCAAAATGAACATGGATTCCTCCGTGGGTCTAGATGCTTGGGCCACAGAAGCAGTCTCTTGATGAGAGCTTCTAGCCAAGATTCTAGCCACTTCTAGCCACGTCTAGCCCTATCAAGATTATTCAAGATTTGCCCCCTAAGGTTTGGGCCTTCCAAGATTGGCATTTGATTTGCCAAACTTTGGACGAGCTGAAGCAGGGATTCACAGCTCTTTGGGATGGCCGGAATGTCTTGGTTTTCCAACTCCCCAGTGTGCCCTGTCATGTTTCAACATGCAGCAGGTCCCAAGAGGACATCATCATGTCATGTTTCGTGCAATCGTCCAAATCAAGGACCCTATCAAGCATTTTATCGACACCTCTTTATCAAATCCAATCTAATCATATTCTGATCATCTAAAGATTTTCTTGGATATCATCTAATCCAAAATTGTTCTGCACTTTTTGGGGTTGCAGCACCTTTTGGTGACGCATCTTTCATCGCTCCAGGGTCCATTCTGCCCACATGGTCGCCTGTGGCCACGCCTGCGGTGCAGTGTTGCGCATTTTGCTGCGTGGGGGTCCTCAGCAGCTGTAAACTTGCAACAGATTTGAATTCTTTAACAAAGTAAGAAAGATGAGTACATAAAAGTTCATAAAAGCAAATAGAATGAATACATATGATAGAAGTTCATAAAGGAAATGCGCTGTGCAAATATAAGTTCCGAAATTAGTTTGTTTTATTAGTTTTAAGTCTTTAGAGTTCAAATCTTTTGCTCCCAAATTTGGATCTGCAAATCTTAGGAAGTCCTCATTCAGTGGAAAAGGACCTGCCCAGCACTTTGTTGTCCGTTGCAGGTCAAAGCCACGTTCTTGCCGCAAACACCGTAGTCGAACGTAGTCATGCAGCAAACATAGTTTCATTCCATTTTGGAATCAGTTTGATGCATTTCCCATTAGAGAATCTGATCTTTGGGAGTCGTGTAAGGTTCAGAGTCATTGTTGCACAGGAAATGATTTGGTACAACCCCAAGTTCAACATCGATGATATTTTGGTCGGCCGCTCAGACCTTGACAGTGTCCCAACAAGTTCTCCAATGGAAACACTTAGAACGCATTGGATAAGATTGGACATGTTTGGTGAACCAAGCTATTCCCAATCCATGAGTTTTGCGAAGCTAATGATAAGCCGACTACTGATGGAAAGCACTAGGAATCGTTCATAGTGCATAAGAGTATTTGAAAGCTGTTCAGTTGATTGCAAAGCCCTTCTATCCTATTCTATCCTATCCTATTCTATTCTATTCCATTCGATTCTATTCCATTCAATTCTATTCCATTCTATTCTATCCCATCCTATTCTCTTCTATTCTATTCTATCCTATCCTACCCTATCCTATCCTACCCTATCCTATTCTCTTCTATCCTATCCTATCCTATCCTATTCTATTCTGCCCTATCGTATTCTCTTCTATGATATTCTATCCTATTCTTTTCCAAGATATTCTCTTCTATTCTATTTGATCCTATTCTCTTCTATGTTATTCTATCCTATTCTATTCCATCCTATTCTCTTCTATTCTATTCTATCCTTTTTAATTCTCTTCTATTCTATTCTATCCTGTTCTCTTCTATGATATTCTATCCTCTTCTATCCCATCCTATTATCTTCTGTTCGATTCTATCCTATTCTCTTATATGATATTCTATCCTATTCCATGCTATTCTATTCTCTTCTATTCTATCCTATTCTCTTCTATGATATTCTATCCTATCCTATTCTATTCCATCCTATTCTCTTCTGTGATATTCTATCCTATTCTCTTCTATGATATTCTATCCTATTCTATCCTCTCCTATTCTTTTCTATTCTATTCTATCCTATTCTCTTCTATGATATTCTATCCTATGCTATCCTATCCTACCCTATCCTATCCGATTCTATCCTTTTCTATCCTATCCTATTCTATTCCATTCCATTTCATTCTATTCTATTCTATTTCATTCGAGTCCATTTAATTCTATCCTACCCTATCCTATCCTATCCTATCCGATTCTATTCTATTCTATCCTATCCTACCCTATCCTATCCTATCCTATCCTACCCTATCCTATTCTCCCTATTCTATTCTATTCTATCCTACCCGATCCTATCCGATTCTATTCTACCCTATCCTATCCTACCATATCCTATCCGATTCTATTCTATTCTATCCTATTCTATCCTATCCTATCCTACCCTATCCTATTCTCTTCTATGATTTTCTATCCTATTTTATTCTATTGATCGTATTCCATTATATTCCATTCTATTCTCTTCTAGTCTATTCTATCCTATTGTTCTCTTCTATCCTATCCTATCCTATTCTACTCCATTCCATTCCATTCTATTCTATTCTATTCCATTCGAGTCCATTTAATTCTATCCTACCCTATCCTATCGGATTCTATTCTTTCCTATCCTATCCTATCCTATCCGATTCTATTCTATTCTATCCTATCCTACCCTATCCTATCCTATCCTATCCTACCCTATCCTATTCTCCCTATTCTATTCTATTCTATCCTACCCGATCCTATCCGATTCTATTCTATTCTATCCTATCCTACCCTATCCTATCCTACCCTATCCTATCCGATTCTATTCTATTTTATCCTATTCTATCCTATCCTATCCTACCCTATCCTATTCTCTTCTATGATTTTCTATCCTATTCTATTCTATTGATCGTATTCCATTATATTCCATTCTATTCTCTTCTATTCTATTCTATCCTATTGTTCTCTTCTATCCTATCCTATCCTATCCTATTCTATTCTGCCCTATCGTATTCTCTTCTATGATAGTCTATCCTAGTCTTTTCCATGATATTCTATCCTATTCTATTCCATCCTATTCTCTTCTTTTCTATTCTATGCTATTCTTTTCTTTTCTATCCTATCCTATTCTATTCTTCCCTGTCCTATTCTTTTCTATGATATTCTATCCTATTCAATCCCATCCCATTCTCTTCTATGATATTCTACCCTATTCTATCCAATCCTATTATCTTCTATTCTATTTGATCCTATTCTCTTCTAGGTTATTCTATCCCATTCTTTTCCATCCGATTCTCTTCTATTCTTTCTATTCTATTTTTTTCTATTCTATTCTATCCTTTTCTCTTCTATGGTATTCTATCCTATTGTATCCCATCCTATTATCTTCTTTTCTATTCTATCCTATTCTCCTATATGGTATTCTATCCTATTCTATCCTATTCTATTCTCTTCTATTCTATTCGATCCTATTCTCTTCTATGATATTCTATCCTATTCTACCCTACTCTATTCTCTTCTATTCTATTCTATCCTTTTCTCTTCTATCCTATCCTATTCTATTCTCTCCCATCCTATTCTCTTCTTTTCTACCCTATTCTTTTCTTTTCTATTCTATCCTATTCTATTCTACCCTATCCTATTCTCTTCTATGATATTCTATCCTATTCTATTCTATTCGATAATATGTGATTACATTCTATTCTACCCTATCCTATTCTCTTCTATGATATTCTATCCTATTCTCTTCTATGATATTCTATCCTATTCTCTTCTATGATATTCTATCCCATCCTATTCTCTTCCATTCTATTCTATCCTATTCTCTTCTATCCTATTCTATCCTTTTCTGTTCTACCCTATCCTTTTCTCTTCTATGATATTCTATCCTTTTCTATTCTATTGATTGTATTCCATTTTATTCCATTCTATTCTCTTCTATTCTATTCTATCCTGTTCTCTTCTATCCTATCCTATCCTATCCTATTCTATTCTACCCTATCGTACTCTCAGCTATGATATTGTATCCTATTCTTTTGCATGATATTCTATCCTATCCTATCCTATTCTATCCTATTCTCTTTCCAAAGCTGTTTTGTTGCGAAGTGACTGCCTTTCCTGCCTTTCCTGCCTTCCCCTTCGCTGCAGATCGACATGATTGGCCCTCCACCACCAGGCGGTGGAAAAGGGTGGCCCCGAGCTTATACGGAGAGGGGCTCCCAATCTGCCAAGAGGAGCCGCTTGGAAGCGGAGGATCATTTAAGAAAGCGAAGAACCTGCACCATGCGAAGCGAAAAGATGAGGACAGAGCAAACCTAGAAGAATAGAAATAGAATAGAATAGATAGAATAGAAGAATTCTATATTCTCCTCGAGAAAGTCGAAGTTCATCATAGGACCATTCTCACGGATCCCACAAGAGACGCTGATTTTTCTCTCAGATTTTCCTGTTGCTTTGCTAAGGCGAGAAATTTATCGTGCGAATCTCAGAGAATCTCTTGATCATACTTCTCTTCATCATTTATCGTGAGAATCTCTTCATCAACATATCTTGGAGCTGAGGCCAAAAACAAATCGATGCCATGGAGCGAATCTTGAAGAATACCAACGTCAGACTCCAAGGGTCGCCAAGCTCCATCTCTAAGCATCTCTAAGCATCTCCAAGCATCTCCAAGCCCACAATACGCAGGAGTCAGAGACGCAGATCCACGCAAAAGATGAATTTTAAACGTGGCAAGCCACCAGCTTAGTGGTTAATGGATGCCCTAGAATCGTTGGCGGTTCATACGGGGAGTTGTAGATGTACTAAGTTGTACTAAGTTGTACTATTCTCATCTCACAAGGAGTCGGCTGGGAATTCTCTGGATATGAATGGTGGTGCCCCCGTCCCCGAAGGATGAAGTTTCCTCGTGGCTTCCGGGCTGAGGGTTTTGACTTTCATCCTTCAACCAGATCGGTATGATTGATTTTGGCTCCTGCAGTTGCCTAGCAGCTTAGAAGCCATTCACATCACCTCATTCTGTCGTTGGTTGACATGCCTACCAACCAGCGAGAAACACCGAGCAACAACAGTCAGCAAGAGTCACCAGAAACAAGAACGACAGTGAAGCTCCGATCAGTGTCCAACAAGGATGGTTTGGTGGCAAACCCCGGCTACATACACGCGCATCAAGCAAGACAAGAGACACGTACACACATCAAGATTCGGTATACCAACAGGTGGCCAGCCATTGGGAATGATGTTGTTCTATCAACTGACACTGGTACAACGGCAACATTCAACTATCAAGTCGGGTTCCAACCCATCAGCATTCTGGGCGCAGAATTCTCAAAGGCAAAGGTCCCTTGCAGAGGTAAGTGTTGCAAGTGATCATTCCTGGCCCAAGGCGCGGCTTTGGTCCATGCATGACAAGGACAGCGCTTTCGGACAGCGTTGAAAGGGTCCTTCGCCTTGACATGTCCAATCTTAAACGTTGATTTACATATTGATATTAGAAATAAACTTTACACGTATATTTACAATCATATAGGTGTATACTGATTAATAACAAAAAACATACATATATACATATAAATGTACATACACACATATATATATATAGATGTACTTAAAATGCTTTATATTGCAACTCTGCAGGATGTCACATGATTCTTCCGTGGGAGGGATTTGGAGTCGAGGATCATCTCAGCGCCGAAACCATCGATGTCCAGACGCTTCTGGTGCGGAGTTTCGCTTTCGCAGTGACAACTTCCATTTGCATCGTGCTTTGAAGAGGGAAGACGAGGGAAGACGAGGGAAGACGAGGGAAGACGAGGGAAGACGAGGGAAGACGAGGGAAGACGAGGGAAGACGAGGGAAGACGAGGGAAGATGAGGACATAGGATGACTTGGAGTGTCACAGAGACCTGAAGGCCTCGGTGTGCCGTCATGCAGTTCTGAGGCAGGAAGTTTTGCAGTTCGCTTAAACGATTTAACTTGAATTTAAGCGAGCTGTTTGTATTGTTCTGTCTTGAATTTTATTTAGATTTAATGTGCACTATACTGTAGACTATGCTTCAGTTCAAGGGGAAGTATTTTTGATCTAGTTCTGCTGTTTTTCTTCTTAGTTTCTTTCTGTTTCTTCACCTCTGGGCCTCTCCGCTTCGCTTTTGTGCTTCTGTCCTCCTTCCTCTCCTTCTCTTTCTTTCCTTCTCTCTTTCTCTATTCTATATTCACCTTTCTTCTATATTCTCCTCTCTCTATCTCTCCCTTCCTGTCTTTCTTTTCTGTTTCTCACTTTTTATCGCTTTTCTCTCATCTTTCTGCTTTGCTTCTGTGGTGCTCTCCTTCTCTGCCTTGACAGAGGCAGTCAGCTAATAGCGTTAAGATTAGCAAGAATTGCTTGCCGCCCGCCCTCTCCCAAGCTCCCTCAAGTCCAATGAGTTTGTTTATGATCCAAGCGCACCAAACTCAAGCAATTGCATCATTAAACAAGCAATATCAAGCAAGATGGGTTCGAGTTTCAATCTAAGAAGCACTTGGTTTCCCCCGCAATGCCCCAAACATCTTGTGAAATGAGACGGTGGCCTCCAGAATGCTGCAAACTCTTTGAGAAAAGGGAGGTGTTCCCTTCAACAAAAAGCAAGCAACATACAACATGTGGCAAACAACTGCAGACAACCCGAACATAGCAAGTTTCCAAAGTTGAAACATATTGCCGAAACAAGTTCCTACCATTTCCTACCCCAGTATTCAAATCCAGGAATAGTTCAAGTTTGAAGCACTTGATGACAAAAAATGAAGGACGTGTTTTTCAAGCATTTCGAGATGCAACGCACGTTACAGATTCGACATTGACGCGGGTGCACAGTGCACACATGTGCACACACTGCGACGTCTGCTTTTTGCCAAGGCACCGTTTGTTGATCCAAGATGTCTCCCCCTGCGATTTGTAACTTGGACGCATTGAGGGTGCACAGGAGTCACAGGAGTCACAGGAGTCACAGTTTGTGTTGCTCCGTGAAGGTGTCCGGTGCACATGGGAGCTCAGTTGCCTTTCTACTTTCTGTTTATCAGCAAGTCTGGAGCTCATTTTTCATTCAATTCATACTTCAATTCATTTCCACTGTCTTTATTCTCTGTTTTTCCTTGATAAAGACTGCTTAGATGTAGCTGAAAGATTTGAAGCAAACGCCTTGCACAGTTTCGAACGTGAAAAGGTCTCTGACCAACGCCATGGTGGAGTACTTTCAGAAGAGAGAGCGAAACGGAAACTTGGATAAAAATAATTTAAAATAGTTGAAACATTTCGAAACATATGCTATCAATTTCTACCACATGTTTTAATTTTTGGACCACACCGTGTACAGCGATGCATGGCATCACGTTGCGAGGACAAATGATCCTGGTCATGCCGCGATTTATCTCGCCGGGGACCTGAGCACCTCCAAAATGAAGATGTCATAATCTATCTGTTTGGAAATCTAAACACATGTGTTATTTCATAAATCTTTTTGAACAGATGTTTGAAAATCTGTTTCAACTTGTTTGAGATCTAACCTGAATATCATCACACAATGAAATAACACATGTTTTTACCTGCCAAGTGCATACTGTACATGTTGTTCGGTCCCAGCATGTCCCAGTGCCACCAGGGCTGATGCCGCCATCAAGCCTTTGGGGCCAGAAGCCTTGGCAGAGCGACAGTGGCAGTGACGACTGTCAGAGCGTAGCCGACTGCGAACGAAAACGATTCGCCAATGAAGATCTTCGCTTCTTCGAAGCTTACGAAAAAATCAGGACAGATTTTAACCACCGCTATAGTCACCTTTTGATCCTTTCATCCTTTTTGTCCCAATCACCATGGTCGAAATCATCATTTTCATGATCGTCACAATTCCTCATCGGGATGGTTGTTGCCGTCCCGGTGTTACCATCACCACAGCCATCATCATCATCATCATCATCATCATCATCATCATCATCATCATCATCATCGTCATCATCGTCATCATCGTCATCATCGTCAT
>VSDK01015926.1:81250-177954 GCA_009767595.1 Symbiodinium kawagutii
TTTCAGACCGGTGGTCGGGGAGGACCGGCGGCGCAACGCCGACTGTTTCAGCTGTGCAGGTGGTCGTTTTGGTGGTCGTCATCTGTTGTTAGGGTGGCGAGATAGGTCTTCTGCAGGTGCTTGCATGCATGTCGGGGCCGTTGACGCAGGTGGAGGCTCAAGCCGCCGGTGAGGTCCCGCACCATGGAGATGGAGCGCTTCCTTCTCAGCCATGAGAATGCTAGTTTTGCAGATCTTTGTGCTCAACCAGATTCTGCATGCACGCAGGCCGAGGACGAAGAAGACAAGAGCGAGACAAGCAAAGTGAAGAAAAGAAAAAAAACTAAGAAGAGAAGAAGAGAAAAAGCCGACTTTGAGGATGAGGCCATTGAGGAGGAGAAGGTGTCAGTGCCAGCGCCTGACACGTTCCCGGAGGAGAAGGAGGACGACCAGCCAGAAATGGTCGACGCCAAGATGGAGGACATGGATGATTGGAATGATGATTCCGGGGCGTTGGGTAGCGCTCCAGGTCCAGAAGAAGAACAACCTCTGTCCAAACGAGCTTTGAAAAGGGCAATGTTCGGTTTCAACCGTAGAAGCGGCGGTAGGAAACACAAGAGGAAAGGAAAAGTTAAAACAACTGATCCTTACTCAATGACTTGACCTGAATAAGAAAAAATTAAAATGTGTGGCGCTCAGGGGCCGGTCACTCTGACTTGACTGGACTCGTCTTGCAAGTCGTTGTTTTAGGGGAAAAGTTGACTGAACCTAGCTGAGCACGTGCTGCTTGAAAGCTGTTTTTTGAAGTGTGCTTGTTTCGGCAGCGGTTTGACACCTCAAGGTAGTCAGCCAAGGTGCGACGCCATGGGCCGGTCTCGGTCTGACCCACGGCACAAGCTGCGGCCGCAGACTCCGGAAAGGGGTCCGCCGAGGCGCAGTGCTCCCGAGGACCTGGGGCTGCGCGGGACTGGAAAGGCCAGCGCACCACCGCCACCGCCGGCCATTGTGGCGCCGCGCTACAGGGAGGCCCACGACAAGAAGTCTGAGACTGAGAGGTCAGCAGCTCCCAGTGAAAGGGGTGCCGGGAGGAGAGCGCCAGAAGAAGGCCGAAGAGAAGAGCGAGGCAGAGCAGAGGAGCGAGGCCGAGCAGAGGAGCGCGGCCGAGCAGAGGAGCGCGGCCGAGCAGAGGAGCGAGGACGAGCAGAGGAGCGAGGCCGGGGTGAAGCGCGACGCCGGCGGAGGAAAGCAGAAGGAGAAGAGAAGACGAGGCATAGGCGCAGACGAGGAGAAAAGGAAAAAGAGGAAAGGGAGAAGGAAAAAGAAAAAGAGAAGGAAAAGGAAAAGCAGAAGAAGGACCGCCGTGAGGAGGAAGCAGAACGGTCGAAGCGCCCTCGCGGTGAGAAGGCTTCAGGAGTGAGGAGGAGTACTCTTACGAGGACGAGTACGAAGAGATCGAGGAAGAGACTTCGCAGGAGGAGGGGAAAGGTGTTCGCAAGGAGACTGCCGCCAAGGACACCCTGGACAAGAAGAAGGAGGCAGTTTTGGACAAACTGTCCAGCGCTGTGTGCATCAGTGAGAGGGTGGATTCTCTGACTGAAAAGGCAATGGCCTTTAGCCGAGCCCTGACTAGAGGCCAGCAGGCTCTGCGCACAGCGAGCCGGATCGCTCGCGAAGCCGCCCTCAGCTTCGAAGCGGAATCGGACAACTTTGTCCAGGCTCAGGCCGAAATCAATAAGGTTTTCGGCATCAAGCCACAGGCGGAGCGCTGGGGTGGAAAAAAAAAAAGCTGCAGTTCCGGAAGGCAAAGAGGAAAGTCACCTGCACGGTGCCCAGGCCACTCACTCACTCTCACTCTGTTTTTTCATTTTTCGGCTCAATGTAGGCAGCTCATGGGGAAATGCGTTGCCGCTAGTAAGCCGGCAATCCGGCTTTGGAGCCATAGGCGCGCGCTGAGGCATGCGAAGCGCTGCAATGGCAAGTGCCTTAAGTGTTGGTGGGCTTCGAAAGGTCGGAAATGGAAGTTGTTCTTCCCATGGCTTCGCTTCGGAGAACGCCTGCAGGATCCACTTGGTCATGGCCTTGGGTGCTCTGTTTGTGCGCAATTTCAACACTTGAGGCGGACGGGCTCAGTGCTGGCTCCTGCCCACCGACCGGTTGCAACTCCTTGCCGTGCTGCCGTGTCTGTGGCTCACACAGGCCACCCTGACTTCGACAATTTCACTGTGGAAGGTAGACCCAAGGCGTACCACTTGAGGCGACACCAGTCCAGTAGGAAGCACCAGGAAGCGGTCGCATTCTTGCAGGGCTTCATCACCGAGGACGATCTTTCTTTGGCTCCTTCGCTTCAAGAATGCCAAGCAACTTTGGAAGCCATGCGGAAAGGACATTCTGCCCGAGATGGAGGAACTTGTAGCGACAGAGCCAACCTGTTACGCTGGTGCCTTTCGGAAAGTGCCCTGCAGCTTTCGCGAGAAAAACTGGCCACTTCCCGGACTTTGTGCTTGATCAGAGACGAGCGCAAGGGGAAACTTCTTCTTCGCTTTCGAGGATGCAATGGCAAGTTGACACTCTGCACCGGGACTTTTGGCTGCGTGCGCATGATTGGAGGCAGCGCAGAAGACATTGTGACGGCCACTGCAAAGGCTATGCGGGTGTTTTGCACTGCTTGTTTCCAGCCGCCCCGTTTGGGCAAACGACTGGGCCTACAAGGCGGCTTGAACAAGCAGCTCTTTGCCCACCTGCGCAAGATCACTCACATCCTGACAACGGACAGCCACCCGGCGGAATTGCTGGCTTCCAACATCATGAAGGGGAATCGCCAAAGCGCCGACGCAGCGCACAACGCCAATCCCTTTCTGCCCAATGTGGTCCTGGTTGGCCGTGACGCAGCACACGCATCGACAAGATTGGTGAAGAGACCTTGGGCATGTATCCCTGCCATACAGGACAGGGAAGCCCAATTTTACACTTGTCATCATGATCAAAAATTTATTTTTTAAATATCGCGCGATTATTATTCCACCTCCCCATGAATTAATGTCAATAGTCAATCAAACATTCATAGTGACTTAGCCATATACCCTGGACATAGCTTTTCGTTCATACATGTATCAGGATATCTTTGGCGCCACGGTGAGAAATGCTGACTCGCCGGTGCAGAAAGTCTTCAATTCCCACATCTTCAGCAGATGGTTCGAAGACGATGTCCAGCAAAACTCCAATGGTCCTCGTTGCGCAAGTTTGTCCGCAGCGAAGCACCGTTTTGCCAGCTTTGCAAAACCCTTGGGACGAATGATACTTCATGTGGAGAGTTTCTTTCGGACCTTGCATCGAGCTGCTGCTTTACGAGAGGATGCAGCGTGGGCGCGCGCATGGTTGAGTGCCATTTCATCCAAAAAACTGCTTCTGTTGGCTCTTGCTGCGGATGGAGCCGACTCATTGATGCAGCTGTGTCGCTTTCTTGACAATGAAGGATGCGACCCGGCTGTTTTGAACCAAGAGATTGGCATTTTCATGTCGGAGTTGAATGTCCAGTTTCGAGACGGCAAAGTTTGGAACATTGATGGCTACTCCAAGCACATCCTGGAAGTCTTGCAGCGAGGACAGCTCTACAGCATGTCTGGAGGACAAGGCAAACGGTTGATCGCTGGTGAGGAAGTGAAACAGCAGGCGCTTCGAGAGTTTCAAGCCTGGTTGCCTTTGTGCGAAGCTACTGTTCGAGCTGAATTTCCAGACCTTGAAGTGTTGAATTCCATGTGCGTCTTCAATTTGGCAGATGTTTCTTCTGGATCTGTCCCTGGCGGAATTCCCTTTGAATCGACTCGGTGCTTGCGACGCTTGGCCCAAGCGCTGCGCTTGGAACCCTTCACTCTGCAGTCTGAATGGGAGAGGCTTCGGCCAATAGCCTCTGCGCAAAAACAACTTGGGAACCTTGACAACCGGCAAGCATGGGCTGCCGCGTATGAGCATACGCAAAAGACTGCAGACATGCGCAAGAAGTATGGTTTGGAAAGTTTGCCTATGGCATTGCAAGCATACATTTGCTGGAGCCCTTCTTCGCACCTCACCGTTGAAATTATAATGACATTTTGTCCTGCCCCTCTTGTGTCTATTTTCTTTTTCTGCCCTTGTATCACCTCATTCATTTTAAACCTTAGGCCCCCTTACTCTGCCAGGTCTGGCGTGGAACAAAACTTCTCGAAAGCCGACCGTTGCTTTCATGAAGGTCGTTTTGGTTCCAAGGCTGGCGACACTGAGCGCAGAGCTTTGACAATTCTGTGCATGGAGGCTTCAATGGACAAGGACGTCATTGCGGGCGCTCGTCGGCTTTATGCTGCTGCTGTCAAAAAGCACAATGGTAAACAAAAGCGACCGCGCATGGACAAGGGTGTCATCAAAGGACGGTTCCCTACTTCGGAAGCGTCTTTCCTCAAACGCAAGAGGGACTCTGTGCGAGCAGCCATGGCCTCCACGCAAAGAGGCCATGTGGTTCAACACCCCGAAGTTCACACTGACAAAGCCCTCCACGAGATCCGTCTACAGAAGCAACGACGTTTGAATCGCGCCATTGATGCTGCAGAGAACGGCTACTTGCTCAATGACGATGATGATGCTGGACCAGCCTTTGCCAAAGTGGAGTCTCAAAAGCGTAAACACCAAGAACAAGATGCCAAACGCATTGAAACCTTGGCTGTTCGCAAGCAAATCTGCCAAACGGTTTGCCAACAGCAGCTTTGGAATTGGAAAAGTTTGGGTTGCCGGAACGTTTGGATGTCCAGTGTGATGCCTGCAGAACAGCTTCATCCGCTTGTTGCAGTGCCGGTGGCTCGATGGCATTTCGTTGTTGTTATTTGATCTTGTAGAGGTCTGCTGTGAACTGCACGGTGCGTTCCCATCAGGACCCTCGTCAAGCTTCGGTATTCATCACTTGCAATGAAGCCATTTCCGACAAGGTTTACCTCTTGGCCATGGCTACTGGTGGCATCATCCTATGCAAGAGTGTCCTCCAAGGTGCTGGCGGTCTGCGACTGGAGTACCAGCTTCCAGTCTTTCGTCGTCTTCGGGACTACCATGTGGGCATTCACTGTTCCCAAAAATTTCGGGAACAACATCCGGAGTTTGTGAAAACGCTTGCTTGGGTCGTTGAGAAAGAGGGATGGCGCCGCTTGAAAGCCTCGGCCTTGGACAAGAAAAAGTCCATTTGCTTACTGGCTCAAAATGATCCAGACGGTCGCGCTTTAAAGAGCAAAGCTCTTCTGACCTTTTCCAAACAGCAGTTTGTGTCGTTTCTGGCAAACAAATGCCAATCAAAGGAGAAAAGCTTCTTTGTCAAAAGTTCTTGAGGGGGAGATTGCAGCTCTGTAGAAGCACCAGAGGAATCAAACAAAAACCGCCGTGCGCTAATCCGAACCGGTCTGGGTGTGCGAAAGAACCTCTGGGGGTTGCTACTATGCTCTCAGCGCTCCCGGGCATGTCCAGAGCTCCGAGAGGACAGTAGCGAATTGCTACTGTCTTCTCGCGCGGCCGGGCCGGTCTGGAGCTGCGAGAGGACAGTAGCAAATTGCGAAAGGATACTGGGGTAGGCTGAAGGTAGTACTCTCTCACGGTTTGCTACTGTGTTCTCGCGCAGCCGGGCCGGTCTGGAGCTGCGAGTAGACAGTAGCGATTTGCTACTGTCCTCTCGGCGATCTGACGGAAGTGGGAAGCCGGGGGGGGAAGAACTGGGAGACTGTCAGCGTGCGACTGTCCACGCTCGTGCGCTTTAGCTGTAACAGGCTCAAGTGATACAAGGGCATCACTAACCTTTTGTTGTTCATAGTTGTTGGCAGAGCGATGTGAAACTTTTCAACTTGACACTCTAGTAGTCTAGTCTAAGACTTAGAAATAACAACCCTGGCGACTTACGAAGCCATGGCCTTCTCCAAAGCCAAGAAGTTTCTGCAGAAGAAACGAGCTGCAGAGGAACTGCCTGATTCTATGCTAGAAGCGCGCATAGCCGAGTTGAAAGCCTTGGTGCGAACACACGCAGGCAAAGCAGGTCCACGGGTGATGCCAGCCGGCAAACTTCGGATTTTTTCCGATTGCGCGGGAATTTCTTCAGAAACTATGGCTCTGCGCTTGCTAGGGTTCGATGCATCCACCATGGAATTTGTGGGTGGCTCCGAAATCGATCCAGTCAAACGCTGTCTGCTTCAATCGGTGCACAGGACTTGCAAGCAAAAGACACACAAAGAGGCATTGGAACACGACATCTTTGATCGTTGCATGTCCAACGCCCCTGACAGTGACCTGTACATCAGTGGCTTTCCTTGTCCTGCGTATTCCACATGTGGAATGAAAAAAGGTGCTAAGGATGGAAAGGGACGAGGATTGCTCATCTTCGAGGGCCTCAAGTACATTACCTGTCGAAAGCCTTCTTTAGTCATCCTCGAGCAGGTGGCCGGCTTCATGCACAAGCGACACAGCAGAACTCACCGGGTGATGAGGAAGTGCTTTCAAGCTTTGCGGTACAAGGTCTACTGCAAGAAATTGACAACGCAGGAGCATGGAATCCCTCGAAGCCGCACCCGTTGCTACTTCATCGCCTTTCGCAAGAACACAGTGAAATTTCGGTTTCCTGAGCCTTTGCCGAAGCCTCCTTTGAAGTATTTTTTGGACAAAATGAAAGGCAATGAAAGAATAAATCTTGCTTCCTACGAACAGAAATTTGGCACTGACATTTGGAAAAGGAGGAATTGATTTTGGACATTGGTTCGAGTCCAAGATGGCAATCCAAAATGGAGGACGTTAGCCCTTGCCTCACTCGAGGACGGTGTCTGCAGAAGGGCTTTTATCTCCCGCACAAACTTCGCCGTCTCAATGGACGTGAGTGTGCCCGCCTCCAAGGTGTGCCAGCCACGGTTTACGAAGAGATGTTGGCCTTCTTGATGAGGAAGCTGGCGAAGTATTCCAATGAGGATGCGGCGGAAAAGCAAGTCATGGGAGCTTTGGGGGACGGTATGTCCGTCAATGTTTTAATGCGTCTGTTGTCCAAAGCGATCAACGTCGCAGGTCTGAAGCCGCCCGGTCTTACTTTGCGAGACCCTTGGCCCAAAGCTGTTGCAGGAAAACGCCCGCACAGGTTGGTCGACGCACCTTGGGCAGATTAGTGGCCAAAAAAGTGTGCGCACTCTGTGACTGCTTAAGACTGGTTGTTGCCTCGGCGGCCATGAGCCGACTGACTCTCAGTGGCGGCGGCGTGCGCTTGCCGACTGCACCACGATGGCGGCTTCGAGCCGACTGTCTCTTCCTGATGGTCGGCGGCCGTGTGCCGACTGACTCTCATTGGCGGCGGCGTGTGCTAGCCGACTGCGCCATGACGGCGGCTTCGAGCCGACTGTCCCGCGATGGGCGGCGGTCCAGTCACCGCTGAGCATCTGAACAAGCAGTCAAGCGCCTTTCGTTCTCTTAGCTGTTTTGTTTTGAAAGCGACGTCGCCGTGGCCATAGGCTCCAGGCACGTGCTCTTAGCCTCCGCACCCTGTGCCGCTCCGAGCCAGCATGGCTCCTACCAAGCACCCCTCTGCGTGGCGTTTGAACAAGGCCGAAGAGAAGGCCGTGGACAGTGACCTTGCGCTTTGGGAAGCCAACCTGCCCGAAGGTTTGAGCGAGGAGGAGAAAGTTCTCAAGCGCCAGGAAGAGCGAAAGCGTTTGGTGCGAGTCATCCAAGAAGCCAAGCACGAGGCCAGCTTGCAGAAGCAGCAGACCGCCGGCGCCAAGAGCAAGGCGGCAGCAAGTCAGAAGGCGTCAGCCTCCAAGCCTGCCGCAGGTCCACCTACTGTCTCTGCTTCGGGTGTTGACGCCAACAGCGAGTACTACGAGCAGGTCAAGCAAGACATGGCTGTGATTGACAAGGTGCTGGGTTCCAACTTGAAGGAGCTCCTGCCCACGCCCATCGCAGCGATGGTCAATGAGAAGACTGGGATTCAGGACTGTTGTTGTCATATAATCTTGAAGTAATGTGTCATATGTAAAAGTTTCTATGGTCATTGTTTCGCCAGGATGAGTACAAGTTGGACAAGGCCAAGGTTGCTTTGGAAGCCCATGGAAGTTACATCTGTAGCTGCAACCTGTACTGGCTGGACAGTTGGAAGAGCCCGGCGCCTGGAGTTCCACTGAGCCGCGCTCGTGTCCAGCAGCTGGCCGACTTTTACTTCCCAGAGGATCGCAACAACAACTTTTTCCTCAAGCTGTTGGAGGTCCAAGTTGACGTGGGCTCGTTGACAGACAAGCCTGCTGGTCTGGTGGTGATTTCTCCTTTGGAAATTGTCCACGCCGTGTACTTGAAGGCTGCCCAGGAACTTGGTCAGAGCGGTGTCACAGCTGCGTGCAAGACAGCTTGGAAAGAAGCCTTGACTTTTGTTTGCGTTCATATTTCGTTTCTTTTGACTTTTGCTTCTGGTATTTGCGCATATAGACGCCAAATCATCTAAGGACAGCTGTGCCTGTGGTCATGTCGGCCGTGCCGGAGGGCGATGTGTGGATCCACGCCTTGAACAAGAGACAGCTGGTGCAGCAGGAGCATGAGAGCCTCACCAGAACTGCTTGGCAGAACGCGGCCGAGCTCCACCACCTCCAGGCAGTCCAGTCGTTGTCAAATCTTCAGATGCTTTCAAATAAACAAATAAAATGTTTCCGATCAATCAAAGCCCATACGATGCCAGGTTCTGATGGAAAAGGTCGAAGGGAGGAAGCTTACTGAGGCTGAGGTTGTGCAGTTGCTCAAGAACAAGCACCTCCTGACGGCGCAGCGAGGAGCAGGCCAGTCCGCAGTGGACGTTTCCAACTACTGTGAGTGGAACTTCACAGCCGCGAAGACCATCTTCACAAAGCTTCACTCTGACCAAGTGATTGCTCAGATTGTCCAGAAGCAAGAGGTCCTCAAAGGCTCCGGCTCGTGCTTCAACTCTTTGGTGAAGCTGGAAAAGTTCGCGCAGAGGCCAAGTTGCGTCGCGTCTCGTCGCTTCATTTTTCAACTGATTGACGACATGTTGTGCCATGGCATTCTGAAAGATGAGGACCTCAACAAGAAGGACATCATCGGCAGCTCCAACAATGTTGGGTTGATCCACTTGTTCGAGTTCAAGTGGCGCAGTCTCAACTACATCCTGGACATCATGTGCGTGCAGGCCAAGCTGAAGGACACTGACCGTGCTTTGCTCAAAGAGCGCTTGTGTGACCCCAACACCGCTAGGGAGAACACCGTGGAGAGTGTCGGTTGGCAGTCTGCTTTGGCAAAGTCGGCCCTGGAAGCCCTGACCTTCGTCCAGGACGTGGTTTTTCAGAAGTCCTACGACAACTTGATCAAGCAAGCCATGAAGCCCAACTCCCACCCAGAGATTTTGGCTGAGATCGAAACTGTGCAGGAGGTTTGGAAACAAGTCTGCAACCTCAGGGAAAACGAGCTGGCTGAGGAGAAGGCCTTGCTGAAAAGCCTGGAAGAGAAAAGCGAGCCAGAGGACATGGACGACGACCCAGCCACCCAGAGTCATGAGCACTTGCTCAAGTGCGTCAGAAAGGCACCGAACCAGCTCCCAATGGGATCTCCAGGTTTCTGGAAGGCAGTAGCCAACCAAACTGTGCGGACGTATGTGGTAATCATCCCAGAAGCCACAACATCCACCAACATGGTCCAGACCTTGGAGCAGCTCAACCTGGTCCCTGGAGAGGTTGGAAAAACTTGCGCCCTGGTTCACTTGGACACGAGTTTGTTGGGCGAGAGCTTTGGCCCAGGCGGCCAAGAAGGCTTGAGGAAAGCATGGCGCGCTGACGAGGCTCTCTTGCAGAAGTTGCTTGGCTCAGCCCTCGTTGCTTTGGGCGCTCAGCAAGACAAGAGCGGCAAGTGTGCCTCGCCTGCTGAAGGTGTCGTGGCTGCAGTCATCGACCCTGTGGGTGTGGTTCCGAAAGGCTTCTTGAAGGATGCTTGCTGCCAGCCTGTTTGGATTTGCTTCCAGGAGGCGGAATCGTCGAATGTTCACTGAGCATGTTTTTCCCATTCATTGATTGATAAATCCATATTAGAATCTTTGATTTTCACTTTCATCCCTGCCAGGAGAGTATCAGGGCGCGCAAGAAGAAGGTCCGAGGATTTAGCTACTCGCAGCGCTTGGAGCTGTCCTTGTTCTCCGACAAGCCTTTGAGCGTGGTTCTGCCGGAGAAGCCGCGCCAGGTCTACTCAGGCTTTTCTTCAGGGGATGCCATCGGCTTTGTCACTGCGCTGCCCACGTCCCAGTTGTGGAAGCTGAGCAGGACACACTTGCCCAACGATCGTTTGATTTTTAAGAGATTATTTCAATCTACTATGGATTTTCAACTAGATTAATGATCCCGAAGACAGTGTTCTGGCAGGAAGGAGAAGGTGGATATCCTGAGTGCCAAGAGAACTCTGACGGTGGAAGGAACCAATGAGGAAGACCAGGAGACGTGCTTCAGCTGCACCTTGGCCCCTCCAGAGCTCTACGTTGAGTTGCTTCACTCCTACTGCGCAGCCTGCGTGGTTGATGCCTCGCCCGGCCAGGGTGAACTCCTCAAGGCTGCTTTGACCAGTCCCACAAAGGCAGTTGCGATTTGTGGCACTGAGACTCACGCCGCTCGTCTTGAGCTCCTGCTGACCGACTTTGTTTTGGGAGAGCTGACCCGTGAAGGCTCTACCTTCTACCGCCCCGACTCTGTCAGCAAGGATGGCGATGAGGAGGACAAGCCGGAAGTGCCAAAGAAGGCTGAGACCAAGAAGCCGCCCAAGACGAGGAAAGCTGAGAACGAGAACGCTGCGCCCAAGAAGAAACAGCGCAAGCCGAGCGCAGCTGCTGCTGAGGAGGCCGGCGAGGAGACCACAGAGAAGCCTCCAAAGAAGACAAAGAAGCCAAAGAAGGAGGCAGAGGAGGACGAGGGCGACGAAGAGTCCTCTGAGCTGTGGGCTTGAAGTGGCAAATTTCGATTTGCTGGGGCGCCGACTTCAGTGTGAATCATTGAAATTGGTCGGCGGCATTTTTGTGCGATAGCCGATAGCCCAACAGTGGCTATAGGGTCTGGGGATTCTGGTCTTTCTTTGGCAACGTCCAGCCATTGATCCGAAACCATCCTTGCAGTTGTAGCCCTTGAGCTCCTGCGACATGCTGAGAAGAAAAAAAGCACCTGCTTTGGTCCTTGCAATTTTCTGCTGACGCTGGCTCTGTGCACTCAGGGGCGCGCTGGGATAGCTGCTCCAGTGAGTAGCTGTCTGGCCCAAACTGTGCAACGTGTAGCCTCTCTTGACTGCACCATGGCTGCTCCAGAAGATGCCGGTGTCAGGAAAATGGAGGCCCTGCTTGACTTGACGCAGATCGCCACCGACACCATGCAGTGCGTCTGCATTCTGGATGATGTCGATGACAAGTTGGTGGACAAGCCGTACCTGCTGGAAGAGGCTGGCATCAACATGACAGAGGTCCAAGAAGCGATGAAGATCCTCAGGCGGGTGTCTGATGCTGCAGCTGCCGCCAAAGGACGCCTCAAGAGCCAGTTCCACTTCATTGGCACGCCTCAGCCTGCAGCTGCAGCAGGTCCTGGTACTGAAGCTGGAACAGCCCGACCTGAAGCAACAGCAACTGAACCTCCAGCTGCTCAGCCTCCTGTCGCCGCCGAGACGCCAGCTGCTGCTGAGCCTGAGACCAGCTTTGAGTGGGGCGACCTGCAGTGATCGATTCCCCGATTCCGGTTTCACTTGAGCCAGTCATAAATTTAAAATGTGCTAAAACAATTAAACAATGAATTCTATCTTAGATTTACCTTACCTCAATTCAGGTTACTTTTGAAGCATTGGCAGCTGATGGATTGTGAGGTATTTATGGATCGTCCACATACCAATTTTTAATTACAATGTTGTTTGAACTTAAACTTGGCATTGTCTCTTTGAAATTACCCTTTTATGGAATGAAATGGAAAAATTGCATGACATGAATTAGGACCCTGGAAATATTATTAATAGAACTTGTGTTGTTAATTTCCAACAAGGTTGACCCAAATGAAAAAGAAAGAAACAACACATGAACATCAGGTCAGTTGCATCCTCAAAATCTGAAAGGGCACCAGGGCACCCCAACAACATCAGCATGGATAGAAAGGACTCATGTTTGTGCTTGCTTGGGACAGCGAGAACCTCTCTGCGTGTACCATGCATTGCATGACTGGTGCCACCGATCAGAGATTGTGACCGAAGACATGCCGCTCTTTCCGTCCAAGGATGGAAAGGTCCTCTCGAAGCACGAGTCGATCAACCTGATTCGAAGTGTCCTTCAACGAGCTGGAATTCCACTGACGAGGCTCGGACAGCAGGGTGGCCAAGAACACCGTTTTCACGGTCACTGCTTGAGAGTGAGCGGTGCACAGTTTCTAGCTCGCAACAACGTCCCTCTTCGCACAATTTTGCTGATCGGACGTTGGAGTTCACGTGCCGTGGAACGGTACGTCCAGGAAGCCGCCCTCACTGTGCCGGCACAACCGCTGGCCCAGAATGGCCCACCGGTTCCATCCACCCCGATTCCGGAAACTCGGCAGAATGTCGAACCAGATACAAAGAAACCTCGTACAGGTGATCAGCCCAAATTGAGGGCCATCCAGCAACAACTGGATGAACTGGGTCAGAAGATCCAATCATTGAACATACCACCCCCTTTCATTCAGGGAAGGAAAGTACATTTGCCAGACCCTCGAGAGTCCATGGCCAATCCTTCACTTTGGGCCACCAAGTGTGGCTGGCGATACGGGATCGTCAAGTTTACTAGGGTGAGCAAACCCGACCCGCCGTGTCGGAAATGCTTCCCCGACTCAGCTCAAACCGATACGGGCTCATCCTCTGAGACAGGGGAAGAGGAGAGCTCTTCGTCAGACGGATCCGTTCAATCTTTGCCGTGACCAAAAGAGCCGCCAGCTGCAACTGTCGTTTCGGGTCGGTTGTTTGATGATGATGTGGGGAAACCCCCCCTTACTTAGGTGATCTCGCTGGGGATAGGTCTTGCCTGTGTCTGTCTTCACTGCTGCGTGTTTAGTGGTTGAACTAGGGAAACCCCCGTGAATTAATAAGAGGTTGAGTTGCTACGGGCCGATGATGATGTCACGGTCTCCTTGCTCCTGTAGGCACCAGTGCGACATGGAACACACAACACACAGTCACCTCCGGTGACCTCATCATCAGGCTCAACCGAGCGAAAACCTGCGCCCATGCTGGGCTCCCAAACCCCTTTTGGCGCCATGCGAGTGACCGCGACGTCCTTGCAGCAGCTGGCCGAAGCGGCCGGCATCCAAGGGAGCGTGACAAGCTTCCTCACCAAGCGAGGCTTTGGCAACCCCGGGTTGCTGGCAGCATCTGCCGACTCCTTCCAAGAGGTGGATCAACGGCATTGGGAACCCTGGTGCACAGGGATCACCATCGACGATGAAGAGATGAAGCTGCCTGAGTCGGAGAAGTTCGTCTGCAAGGCAGCGATCCGACACCTTTGGTCCATGTGCAAGAAGCACACGGAGGGACACCCAGAGGAACCATTCACTCCGGAATTGGACCATGAACTCCTGGCAGCCGGCAACACTGGCATGAAGGACGACAAGGCTAAGGACACGGCTGCAGAAGCGATTCAGGTCCTCGTCGAGCAGTACGAGGCCGTCAAAATCGATGGACGCAACCGTCGATTCCCTATGAGAAGCCTGTTGGGGGCCGAGAAAGTGGTCCACCGCGTGTGGAATGAGCACTACAAGACGGGGCAATATACACCCCTACTTCTCCATGAAATCATGGAGACAAGATGCTTCGACAGTTGTGGCCAGCTGAATTCTTGGGCCTCCCAGTTCAAATCAAGGTCACAGCCAACCCGGTTGACGGTGGACAGAGAATCCCATGCCATCATGCTCGAGGATGAGAACTCATGGAGCCCCAAGGGCATCTTGAGCATCATTGACTCCCTGACCGCCATCAAGAATTGCTGGACGTTGGTGAAGATCGGCCACGAAATCGACGTGTCCACCTACATCGATTGGTGGATCCACCTGTTCAGAACGAAACAGGGGAAGATGGAAGAGCTGAAGGTATACTGGGTGGAGGCCGGATGGCGAATGGCACTTGAACTCCGTCAACGAAACCAATTCGAGGACATCGCCAGGGACATCATGGAGGACAACGCCATGTTGCAGTCTGCCCTGGCCAAGGACGCGCACAAGCCCAAAGGACAGGGTAAGTCACCCTCCAAGCCACCCCCTGACCGAAGCCGATCTTCCAGACAATGGCAGCCATACAATCACAACTCCACCAGGAAGTGGAACAACGACCGCAAGCAGTGGTCACAGCCGGCGTGGCAAAACAAACGCCGCTACAGCGGGGATGAATCCCGCAACACCGACAACAAACAAGGCTAGGGACAGCACGGGGCCCTGCCAGCAGATAGCAGGGTACCCGACCCAAAACGTCAGAAGACCCAACATACTACAGATTCAACCACTCACAACAGCAAAGCACCTCGAAGCCTCCAGGCGGCGGCCCCACAAAGGAAGAAGTGGTTCCTGCTATCGTTCTTCGATGGAATCGGATGCAGCCGACTCGCATTGAACTCCACCATCGAGAAGCACCACATCGAGGTCTACTACATGGCTTGGGAGATCGACGAAGAGTGCGTGAAGATAACACAGCACCACTTCCCCGAGATGGAGCACAGAGGGAACATCTTCAGTGACACAGCCCAGGCCATCTCTGACCGCATCAACCACCTAGACCCACCCGCTGAGTGGGGGATCGCCATCACAGGCGGGCCACCATGTCCGGACTTCAGCCGGATTAAAGGAGATCAGGGAGCCGGCAAAGATGGAGCAGAGGGGAGAAAATTTTCCCAATGGATCAAACTCCTGGAGGAACTCATCCCGTTGCTACTACCGAGGTTGGTGGTGCGCTTGGCGGAGAACGTGATACCGCACAGAAAACAAGACATAAAGTTCTTCGAAGACAAGTTGAATGCCCAGGCAATCCAACTCGACAGCAACATCTTTGGCCTCATCGCTCGCCCTCGGCTGTGGTGGAGCGACATCCCATGGGACACCACCGCCACTGAGATCCTGGGGTACAAGGCGGCCTGGTCCTGGCAGTATGACACACCGCTGCTGTTCCTTCACATGCCCCACGATGACCCACCACAATGCCCCCCCAACTGGCAACCACCGGTCGCCTGGAACAAGATGGGTAAGACACTGCCCACCTTGACGACGCCAGCAGAAACACCAGAGGGCAGACCAGCACCTCGGTCCGCCAAGGGCCGCATGGACAGCGGCACATACCAGCGGTGGGAAGATGGCCGCCGCCAATATGCACCTTGGCACTACCGCTCCGAGTACATGTGGCTGGACGACCACGACGAGTACAACCTCCCCACCGCCGACATGAAAGAGGACCTTCACCAAATCCCACGAGGATGGACAGCAGTCAAGAACACCCCAGACCGCGCAAGACACAAAGCAATTGCCAACTCGTGGCATGTTGGCGTTGCAACCCTCCTCCTGACCCTGCTGCTTGCAACAGGTAAGCCCGTGCAAGCTTGCGCAACCCCCTTACACCAGCCAGAATGGCTGGGGCACAATGCCATGGACAAACTGGCCAACATTTGGAGCACTGCCCCTCTGCTGACCACCGCGGCCAACACGGTGCCGAAGACCACACAGATCTCGCTCCTGCAGGACAAGTGGGAGCATTGGCGCCAAGCCACCAACACACCTCACCCCGACTTCTGCGTGGGCGATCTCGAACCCGGACTACTTCAAACCTTGGAACTGTGGCACCACTGGCACCAGGCACTACCATCATGGAGGAGATCCATCAACGACGAGATCAAGGAGATGGCCAACGACCTCGACTACGATCTCTCAGCATGGCTGGACCAACTACCTCCCCACATCTACAAGCTCTACAACAGGTCCGGACCGAGCCCAATCCACTTCCCCCTCCTGAAACACTTGGCCTCCCGATTCCAGTGGCCTGACGCCACCCTGCTGGACGAGATTGAACAAGGCTTCAAGTTGACGGGCCACTTGAATCCCGGAGCGGGATGGAAACAGAGGGAGGACAACAAGTACACCAACCCAGTGGACCACAGCACATTCCTGTCCATGAACAAGGAGTACATCATGGAGCGACTGCATTCCACCAGACCAGATGACCACTGGCAGATCATGCTGCAGGAAATCATTGAGGATGTGCGGGTTGGAAGGATGGACGGCCCTTTCACAGCTCCTGATTGCTGGAACATTCGAACCGTACCAGCTGCGCACTCCCCACACACAGCGGTACTCAAAGAGGGCCCAAAAACACACCAACCCACCAGCATAGCATTTGCGATCGAGCAGATCGGCAGCGACAACAAATCCAAGGTCCGCAGAGGTGAGGACTGGAAGAGGAGTCACCACAACAAAACCATTGCCACCACCGACATCCCCAACGCCCACCGAGCTGACACATTCATAGCCATCGCACGGTGGCTACACAAACACCAACACAAGGCCCAACTATGGGCCTCGGACCACGAGGCAGCATACAGACAAGTGGCTGTCAGAGATCCCAACGAGACGTACGTCCTCCTCAGGATCCCCGGGGGGTGGACGTTATGGCGCCACCACTGTTTACTTTTCGGAAGTGCAGCTTCCGTGTGGTCCTACACCAGAGTGGCGGACTTCATCACCTGGTTGGGGAGAGCCCTCACTTTGGCACCAATGGTGCACTATGTCGACGACTACGCGTGCGTCGAACCACCGCAGACCATTGACAGCAGCTACCAGCACACCCACTCAACACTCGAAACCATAGGGTTTCGATTCAGAACATCGAAGATGCAACCGCCTGCTCCGTGCCACAGGATACAAGGCATCACCATGAGCATCACCGACGACGAGTTCGTCTTGGCACCAGTCGAACAACGACTGCTTAGGATCCAGCAACTGATCAACACAACGTTGCTGGAGAACAACTTGACCCCAGCGCAAGCACACAAGCTCGCGGGCAAACTACAGTTCCTGCAAGAAGCTATAGCAGGACAGGGAGTGCGAGCATGCATCCACCCACTGTGGAAACTGGCATCCACAGGTACCTACACACAGAAGTCCAGCACCTTACACCCTGCAGTGCGTGATGCGCTGCAGACCTTGAACATCCTCCTTTCGGATGCGAAGCCACGAAGATCACCATTCAGGGACACCAAGGTCGCTCTTGTGTATGCAGACGCATTCTTCAAAGCAGGCGAGGAGGTGATCCATTTGACCGAAGCTGCTGACAACTGGAATTGGAACCCAGAAGCCAGCAACTTAATGGAGAACGGATGGGGGTTCATCATCCGACTCCCCGATCACAAACCTGTCTACAGCAGAGGCAGGATACCAGGAGCACTCCTGCAGCACTTCACAACAAGAAGAGCATACATATACGCATTGGAAGTCCTGTCCCAGGCACTCGCATTGGTGGCGGGACAGAACGTGCTCACATCGTGCACGTGGTTCTTCTGCGACAACGAATCTGGACGTTGCGCATTGGTCAAGGGCTTTGGAAAGGAGGAGAAGCTCAACAGACTGATCAGTTGCGTGTGGCAACTCGCAAGCTCCAAAGACATATCGCCGGCCTTTGATCGGGTCACGTCCAAAGCTAACATGTCGGACGAGATTTCAAGGAATGACCTCGACATGGCCGAGGCGATGGGATGGGTCAGATTGGACATCGACTGGGAGACCGTCTACAAGATCCTCGCAGGTGCCACCAGATCACTCCAAGCTTCAACTGCAGCGGCCATCAAACTGAAAGACTTGGGCTGGAGCCGCGACGATATGGTGAAGATTCGCGACTGCATGGGTTCGAAAGGTGGCTTCGTCGAACCTGGCACCAATCGTCCAATCGAAAAGGCAGCTGCGAGATGTGCTCGTGCAGTTGTAGCAGAACGGAGTGTCGTGTAGCACAGAATGTGCGTAGTGACAGTTGAGTGATAGCACAAACGCAGTTTGGTGCTCAAATTTCTTTCCCACGACCACCCGACCCACGGACAGAGGGGAAGGGTGTGAGTTTTCCAACAGAGCAGGTAGACGAGCCAACGAACTTGGGTTCGAAAGGTGGCTTCGTCGAACCTGGCACCAATCGTCCAATCGAAAAGGCAGCTGCGAGATGTGCTCGTGCAGTTGTAGCAGAACGGAGTGTCTCACATTCTGAAAGAAGCCAGCAGAATCCAACAGAATTGCATCCTTTGTTAATCTCACGAAAGCACACGCTAGAAGAATATAGAAGAATAAACTGATTTGGAGTGGTAGACACTGTATATGTAAATGTTTTGTCTATTTCGTATGTTCGCATATGTTCGCGTATGGATGTGTTGTGACTGTGATTTGATATCCATGTGATGTATCTCGTCAACATTGAACATTTCGGCGGGGTCTTGGAAATTCTCATTTCGTGTGGTTGCTCGCATCGAGCCGTAGGGGTTCAGGGTGCCCGAGTAATGGAAAAACATGTGAAATGCAGCTGGTTGGTCACAGGGCCAGTTACTGGAGCAAGGAAGAAATTATCGTATTTGAATGTATGCCCTGTATTTCACTGTCTTCACAATCTTTGGACATGTTTGTTCAGCTCTTGGCAAACACAGCGGTTCCGCACAACCTCCTCTTTCGCCATGGCACAGCGACCCGCTTCTGCCCGTGGTGGGGATCCTGGATGAATCCTTGAAGAAACAAGGGAGTAGAAGAAGACCATTCATATATGGAATTAACGAAATATGGAGCAGATATCAGTAGATGGTTGATCGACATTGATCGTTTCAAAAAGTTGTGGTTGACATGTTTCGACCCTAGCTTTTGTCGATTGTAAACAGTCATCAGATCCGAAGTCATCAGTCCCGACTTAGTGCAAACATAGTCATCATTGGGGTCATCAGATGTCATCAGCGAAGGGGATGAGATGCTTCGTCCCGACTTGGGCAGTGAAACGTACCCAAGCCGCGAGGACGCCTCACCAGAGAACCCAAAGAGTGGCCCAAAGGAAGCGCTTGCTCTGCTTCTTTAATTCACGGCTGCAGTGCACCACCTCCAGATGCAGGCACTGCAAGTTACGAACTTCAAAACAGTGGATTTGGAGCTTGTCTAAACAGAGGAATTAAAGAATTTGTTTAGACAAGAGAAGATATGCATTTGTCAATCGATATCTTCTGTACATGTGGATCATTTGGAATGACATACTGATAAAACAATTCACAACATGCCATGTACGTATATTTGTATAACATATGCTGCATGAATCAAGAGAAGAATTCAAAGATTTTTTTTGATATGTTTAATTGTGTTTAAGTACTTTAATCTTATTGCATTTATATTTTTTCTCAATGATGTATATATGTGATATGTATATGTGATATGTAAATATATGTCATGTAGTGTCTATATATATATATAAATTTATATAAATTTATGTTTCAAAAATGTGTTGGAGTTGTTTGATGTTTTTGATTTCGACGATTTGTGCTGCAAGGCATTGGTGCAGGTCCTGGGCATTTCCGGCACTTCGTGGCGTCGGTGTCGGCCAAGCACCAGCTGAAGGCCTGTGCGACCGAAGAGTTGAAGAACGAGTCCATTTCTTCAACTTCAACATTTGTTCAAATTTCATAAATTTCATATTTGATGCAATATTTCATTGATTTTATTAGATTGATTTCATTAGATTGATTTAGAGTAAATGATGATACCTCATTTCTTCTTAGTGCAATGAGGACTTCAGATGATTTCATCAGTTTCCATGATTAAAGATCCCATGTTTCCTTCCAGGACCCGCTTGGCCAAAGGGGAGAGGATTCTCAAGAAGCAGAGCAGCAGCCACAGAAAGCAGCAGATGTAATTCTGTAGATAGATAGATAGATAGATAGATAGATAGATAGATAGGTAGAGGTAAATAGAGATAGATATAGATATAGATACAGATATAGACAAAGACAAGGCATTCCGAGAAAAAGAACTACAGAATATGGCGCACACACGCAGACACTCGTCTACTGGTTTCTTGACTTTGCTAAGCAGCCGGCACTGCTTGAGATCCAACGAAAGCATGTGTTTGAGGTTCTACTCCATGTCCCAGAAACGGCCAGGTGCGTTTTTAGTCAATGCTTTTTGGAACAAGTTGGGATGTTTGAATCAAAGCACTGCAGTTTCTGCAAGGAGTTGCCAACACACCGATATTAGGCATTGAGTCATCACAAAGTAGTGGAATATAATGGAATTGTTAAGAGTGTGTTGACTTTTTAAAGCAAAGTAATGGAATGTTCAAACGGAATGTTGAATAAGTTGAATATATAGTTTTAATGTTCAAAGCAATGGAGGTGCACATTCTCAGGCCGAGAAGGAGGAGCCATAAGGACCTTGGACATCAGCAAAGTGAACCAAGAGCGTCACAAATGGCAGCGGATCGACACGTGCGGCAGCCTTGTGGGGGCTACGACACACCTGGGAAAGGGCTGAGTGTTTTGGGCTGTACAATTGCACTCCTGTGGTTTTCCCTGCTAAACAATTAAAGTGCTCCCAAACTTTTATCGAAGGAAACAATTCAAGGTGTTGCCCAAGGCAACACATCTGAACGCATTTGTTGTTTTTTTTTCGTTGTTTTCCTTGTCCACTTACATCGCGACATATCTCAACACTTTTCTTTGTTCTTTTTATTCTTGGTCTTCAGGTTTCAGACGCCTTATGGGAATGGCCAGGCCTGGCTTGCTGTTTCGCGGTTCCATGTGATGCGCGTTCATGATGCACATTTGTGCATATCTCACTACTTTGGTTTCTATCCGCGCGCATATACAGATGACAATCTAAAATGTTTAATATGATATACATCTACGTATAGCGTATGGCGTGTCACTAACATATTTATGATTGATCCCCAGTCACGTTTTCCCTGTCAGCAATGTGCTGCTGTGAGGCTTCCTATGACGGAAACACATCTTCCCAGCGAATGGGAACTTCACGAGAGCGCAGTTTGGGGGCGCAGGCTCAGGCACGGTCGTGGAAAGACAAAGGTGGATGATTGCATGGGTGTTTCTCCCAAGCACCTCTAGCATCGGGATTTGCTATCATTCATAGTCTATCAAACATACTAAGAAAAACATAGAAACACTGGGACACACTGACATACTAAGAAAAAGGAAGGGGCCCCATTATTCGATTCGCCTCCTCCTCCCAAAGCTGCGCTGAGAAACGCGAGCTTCTCACTGCGTGCGCTAAGAGAAGTTCTCCAGTTCTCCATGGCCAGGTTTTGGCCGGGCTTGGGCTGGAAATGGAGCAGCTGCGCTGGAGTCTCAGCCCGGTGAAATGTGGTCGTTGTGAATCCGTTCTCTGACCGAGGTTTAGACCTGAAGACTGCGCTGGCTGAAAACAAAGAGGAGCGCAAAGGGAGAGAAAGAATAGAGATGAATAGAGATGAATAGAGATGAATAGAGAAATAAGCAAGAAAGAAAGAGAAAGAAAGCAAGGCAGCAAGGAAGGAAAAGTAAGAGGAGAGAGGATAGGCAGAGGAAGAGAGGGGGCAGTTTATGAAAGCATAACTAAATTATGTAAAGACATATGACTTTCAGCTAGTTCAGAAAAAGACGTCAAGCTGCAATAAATCCAACTTATGGAGATGCTTGTTTCTCAGCACTTGCTCCCGTGGAAAACACGCACGCAACTTGGAGGAATTGTGCCTTGTGCTTGCGGATGCAGTGAACCAAATCATATCGGAGCTGCGGTCCGATGTGGGAAACCAAGACATCTTTCCCGGTGGACCTTGTAGGCCCTGAAGGTATGGATGAAATATGATGAAATCTCTGAGAAAAAAGTGTTCGCATTTCAACAATGCCGCTGTTGAGTACGAGATGTATGACATATGTATGACATATTATGAGTACATATTAGAAGTATATATATATATACATACAGTGTGATTGGTATCAACACCGGCAGCCAGATTCACTCAACCAATGAATTCAGAAAACGGTGCGACCTGCCCAGCGGCCGCGTCAGCAAATCCCTTTTCCAAGGGACCACGAAAGCAGATTGGTCTATGCCACGACACAGACAGAGAGGTTTGCCACTGCCAAAGGAACCTGCGAAGCTAGATGTGGTTCCCTGACCACTTGATGAAGCGTCCTCGCTTCAGCCACGGTTATGGCTCCAAGCACTGGATCCCGCCCTCTACCGCCCTTGTGAGTGGCTCTCCTGAGCCTTCGTGCTAAACGTGACATGTCCATGGAAAGTGAACTAAAGCATGCATGAAGAGTGACCCACTGGGACGGCTGAAGCAAGGAGACCCTTTCGCTGGAAACTGATCTGGTGAGAGGATGAGATGCAACGATGTAGATTCACACTCCCAAAAAATCAGTTATGTGAAGAAAACATTGGTCATCGTTGCATGGATTGCCGGATGCTTCTGTGTTCTGCTTCAACCATTTGAGCCTATTTCGTGAGGTTGCCCTGTTCTTCAATACCTGGAGTTCGTCGTGCAACCTATATTGTCCTATCCGAAGCGTTTCACGGAGGAAGGAATTCTCCATTATCTTGGTTAATCCATCTGCTAATTGAGCCCCACTGTGAACCCATCTCAGATCTACTCCCTCTGACAACAAGTCCTTGATTGAACGAGCTAGCAACTGGGTCCTAAACTCGTTACAGTTCGGGATTGCGGTGCGAGATACAAGGTCAAAGAGAGATTTACAGTCTGTAGCAGCCACGCTGCTCGGAAGGTTCTGGGAGTTATGTGTTGCTGTTGAGAAGGATTCTGGGAGTTCTTGAAGGGCCTGGGAAGGTTTACGCCAGTTGGTCTTGGGGTTCAAGATCCATGCCCAAAAGAGTCTCAACCAAGATAGTTGATCTAACACACTGCCGAGGGAGGTAGTTTCGGCGGCCAAGGTGCTAGTCACTACTCTCTGAATTTTTCGACACCCCCATGCGATCGGATTGACTGGACAAGTGACATTGTTTTTGATATCCTTGTGCGTACTCATGATAATACAACCTGAATGTGAATTGGGATTGCCTTTTGATGCAAAAGATGCATCAGAGAATGCAAGGAACCGGAGATCTTCCGTCTTGATTGGTTGGATTGTGATCTTTACATCATGATGTTTCTTGGCCTCGTGAAGGGTTTGGTTAGCGTTGATGAGGGTTTGCACGGTTGCGGAATTGATATCGGATTGAAGGAAGCTGAGACGGCTTGCAAGGTCAGGTCGGGTGTGTGCAGACCCATACTGCAGGCTTCCTATGATTGCTCTGAGTTTCTGTCTTTCTTCTTCGGTAACTGGCTGCTCGACATTGGTTCGTCGTTCTCGGGAGATATGAATGGGATCGATGTCTTTGATATATTCGGATTGGGAAAGATGAATGTTGTACTGGGGGTCTTGTTCAATGTTGATACCAGTGAAAGTGAACTTGTGGAGACGTTTGGTACCGAATGGGTACTTCTTTTCGAGCTTGTCCAAAACTGCAAGAAACCTATCATTGCCTCCGCAGAGGCCGTCATCTACGTGGAGGCCTAATAGACCATCGGGTTCATTGGTCTTGGGGTTTCGAAGGACGAACAAGCACGGATCAAACGGACTTTGCTCCAGTCCTAAGGCGAGAAGTTCCTCCAAAATGGCGTTAAACCAGCACAGTGGAGCATCCACGAGGCCGTAGGCCCCCTTTTCGAGCTTACAGACCTCTTCGGGTCTAAGCTGAAGGATTTTTATGAGCTCCGGGACTGGCTCAATTGCAAGAACCCTGCCTTCTTGGACCTTGCCTTGGAGGAAAGCGGCTTTAATATCAAAGGATCTTAAATCCCAGCGGTTTGATGCAATCAGTTGGAGTAATAGCATCTTGCCGGGTCTACCTAGAGTCGGTGAATCTCGGGGAACCTCGGTAAGCTGGGGGTCTAAGTATCCTAAGATTACAAGCCGGGCCTTGGCTTTGTGGTCACGATTGGTACCTGTTTCCTTTTTCTCCTGTTCATCAATAGGCTTCCAGGTTAACACCCATCTGCAACGGAGGATTTGATCGGGTGGAACCTGGTCACGGAGAATGCGTGAGATAGTTTTGGTTTTGAGCCAGTTATGGATTTCCTTTTCCTTTGCCTTTTGGAACTCTAACCTTTCGGAAACGGTCAGTTGGGTGAGCTTTACTTCGGATCTTTGTCTCTTGGCGGCTGACGCCACAAAAGCACACTCAAGGGGGTCGTCTTCTCGTCTCCATTTCTGAAGGTCGTCGTCGTTGATGATCACCTCGCATTGCCAGGCACAGGTAGGTGTCATCTGAAGTTCCACGGCATTGACATCAGTACATGTGAGAGCTTCACATTGGAGTTCATCATCATCGGGAATCGGAACGGCGGTTCCATCGGCTGGGATGTCGGTGTTACCATCTTCGGGATCTGGGAGGTTTATGGAAGGGTGATCATTACTGGGTGTGTGTGCTTGGGAGTTAGCTTGGGGTTCGGTATCGGGTTGATCTTCAGAATTATTGTCAGGGATATTGCTTGGTGGTGGAATGGCATTGGTATCAGGCAAAACTTGATTGGTCGGTGGAGCAGGATTCAGTGTTTCGGGTGCTGGCGGTGATAACTCGGGTGTTGATTGGATCTCATTCAACAAGTGTGGTGGAATTTGTTGGGCAATGATGGACACTGGTGGTTCGTTTGGCCATAGTGTGATGGTCTTGGCTTCAGTGGCTGATACTGGTCGAACATGTTCAGGAGCGCTACGGTGTAGCTTTCCACTACGAGTTGACCAAATGGTTTGCTCATTCTCGTGCACTACAACTTTGCACGGTCCTACCCATTGTCCTTGATAGGCACCTCGCCCTTCCCGCCAGATCATCACCCACTCTCCTGGTGAGTAGCGTGCTCGCTGGTTATGATTCCTTCGCAGCACTGCTCGTCTCAGAGCGGCATCGTGATCAGCCTCCACAAAGGCTTTTCTTGCCGTCTCACGGCATGCAAGTTGTCTCCTAAACTGTAACCCCTGTGCCGTGTCCGATTCAGCTAGCATATGTGCTGGAAGAAGTTCATCACTGCAATTGGAGCCGGGTAACCTGGTGTGTTTACCAAGAACCAGAACTTCTGGGGCAAATCCCCTCTTTAGGCTACAGGCATTCTTTGCTTGTACACACCACCACAATGCTTGACGCAGATCTGGGTATGTTTCAATAGGATGTTCCCGGTGGTACTTATCCAACATGGTTTGAATCAAAGCCCCGTGTCGTTCAGCCTTACCGTTCTGGAAATGAGCTTCAACACTTGTAGTGGTGACTTTGATGTTGTTCTTTTGTGCAAAGATCCCGAAAGCCTCAGAGTTCAGTTCTGAACCTGCATCGAGGAGAATTTCGCTTGGTGCCCCAGCCCATGATAACCACATGTTGGTTAAGTATTCAACCACATCCTCGGCCGTCATGGCCGGTGCGATGGTTGCAGCTTGAAAGCTTGTTGCCCAATCAACAACATGGTACACATTGAACTTGGTGCCATTAGGATTAGTCCATGAGAAGCTATCCATGCATATTCGATCATTGAAGTCGAGCTCGTCACGAAGGGAGCCTGGGATGCCACTTCGGGGACGAGTGCTGGCCGCACACACTGAGCACTTTAGCTCCAACGCTGCCTTCGCAACATCGGCTCGAAATCCCTGCTGTCGCAACACTGTACTTAAACGTTCAGGACTAGGATGACCTAAGTTCTTGTGGGCACGGATGATGGCAGTTTGCTCATCTTTGGATAAGCTCCGAAACACAGCAGATTGTTTGGTACTCACTAGATCATTGAGCTGGGACTCCGTGAGAGAATCCGTCTCTCGGGGATTGTTGGTTCCGCTTGGACGTGGAGCCTCTTCTCCGGGGGGTTCCACTGGCGCAGTCGGAGCCTCGACACGAGTTTGCTCCTCTGCAGGAAGGTTCTGGGTTTCAGGACGATTGATGCCTGATCCGGAAGCGGATGACATCGACTCCTGACTGTGCTCAGGATTGCCTGCAAATACCGTTATATTCAGCCGACAAGCATGTGATTGACGGATGATTTGTCTCTGAGCCAGATATCGCCACTCTTCCCATTCTTCCTCAGCCCTCATTTCCCCAGTAGATCTCTCCGTGAATATACATCTCCTGAAAGGTGCTTCATCCTTCGATATGTTCTTGGGGGGTCCAATGGTTCGATTGGTTCCACGACATGCGATGATGTAGCGAATGTTCTTCTCAGGCATGAGCTGTTGGATTGCATTGACAATGGAAGGTTCATTGATGGTAATCTTGCCTACTCTTGGTGCTAGTGCATTGACTCCCTCAAAGATTTTGGCCCAACACGATGTCCCATCTATTGGGGTAGTCTTGCCCAAACACTTGCGTCTCTTTCCCCATGGTAACTGGCCTACTTGAAGCACTCTACTGTTCTTCGGCTTTGCAGGGACTGCTGTCCTTTGGCGTTTGGCCTCAGGGCCAGCCTTGTTCTCAGCACTGTCGCTGGAGCGAGTAAGTGCTAAAACAAACCCCTCATTGTTGATCACGCGCTCCCTCAAGTGAGTTCGATGACACAGCAGTTTGGCAATCAGACGTGCAAACTTTCGAGGGTAGTGCTCCGAAAACTGAGTGCGCAACATGGGTTTCCCGTGAACCATGGTGTGACCCTCAAGTGGCTGATGTTCATGGGATCTTGGACATCTATATTGCTGGAGGCAGTCAATCATCTCTTGAGAGGTGGTGAAAATAGTCAAGGTCTTCAGTATGGGTTTCTGGTTAACCGGATCAACCAATTGACCAGCAACACATAGATCAACATCAACCCCCTTGAGATAATACCGCACTTCTTGGAGATATGGTAACCTCAGCATGTGTGAGCGTTGTGGCTGCTCCCAATGGGTGTGCTTACCTCGGGTGATTTGATGTCGCATGAGTATCGTTCCAAGGGCAACTTGTGAGAGGTGAGCGAGTCGAGTTTCCTGGAGTTCATCCCAGGATTGCAAGGATCGGCTGCCATTGAGATTGGACCAGCTTGACCAAGGACCACAAACAGGACTAAACCAAATGCTTCGGGGATTGTGCTTGACGATCAAACGAAACAAGGCTTTTCTACCCTCGGTGGTCTGTAGGTTACCTTGGCTGAGTCCAAAACGCAATGCATGAAAACCAAGCTGTTGGCACTGGTGAGTCAACTGGCTATACTCTCCACAAAAGACCTCAATGATATCCATGGTCTTCCCTCTACTGATTCCTTCCGACATCACTTCAAGAAATTCTTGTTGGATTTGTTCAAGTCTTTGATTGTATGTTCTTCGTTCGCGGTTGGTTTCGGGTGTGGTCAGGTTTATATTGGTTTCCATGTCCCACTCACCGGCTGTCACAGCATGGATCCAACTGGGACATTCCCTCAGTGCTGGTTCTCCAGATGGGCAATCACTCGTGACAGCGCATTCTCCAACTGAGTCATGCGCAGCTCCATGCCTGCTGGGACTGGTGGATCGTCGTGTCCCACATTGCTCCATGCCGATGAGATGTCCTCCTCGATGTCGTCGAGCTCCTCGATGTAGGGACGAGGTTCCTCCATCTGGGGACGAGCTTTCGGCTTGGGCTGGGCCTTGGCTGGACGGCTCGATGTCTGCTCCGGTGAGGTGATCGCTGTGGTGGGGTCCTCCGGGACTTTCACAATGATCCTCTTGCCCTCCAACTCTGCCCTCTCGACCTTCCGATCGATGTAGTGGAGAAACACCCGATGTTCTTCCTTCACCGACTTCTCGTAGTGTTGGGTGAACCAAAGGATGAAGGATTGGTGGTTGATCCACACATCTCCGAAGGTCCGCCCTTTGTAGACCTTGCCGAACTGAATCTGCATGTTCTCCAGTTCCTCCATCGAGTACTGAAGGTACTTCTCGTCGGAGATCTCTTCCTGGACCTGGAGGAATGCCAAGCGCTTGCTCAGGGACGACATGTTGGTGCTCGGTTGTCGATGGATTCTGGAAACTCCGAGCGAAACGCACGTGCTTGAGAGGAAACTGTCTGGTTTGATGACATGCTTGTGTGTGACAAACGGCTTTATGACTGGTACCTGGTGCACCTGTGAACCTGGAAATCAGGAGTGGCTGGTTGACTGATCCTGGTGACGTGTCATGTTCATGGGATGTCTCATGTGTATGTGCGGGATTGTCCTGCGCATCGAATGCACTGGGAAACTCGATAGACGGCTGGCTGCTTTCACTCTGCTCTGCGGAGACCTGTGCATGTGTCTCGACCGGATGACTTTCCAATCGGTCGTCGCAGAGATCGTTCAAATCGATCAAGAACAACCCTTTTCCTGACAATTGGAGTGGGATCTCTTTCTGAAGACGATTTGAAAAAATGATACCAGCTTCAGTGTTGATGATGGCTCCGATTTTTCGGAGAAGGGTGTTCGACAAAAGAAACGGCGTGGACCCAGGCACTATCGCAACCTTCAACAGGAGATCATGAATGGGGATAACCAACGCATGTTCACTCTGTAACAACCCTTGATTACCAAAACGAAAGGTGATTCGGCATGGGCATCTAGACAATCTTTGTCGAGTCTTGGGGTTCAGGTGATTGATCAACTCAGTCACATGGTCACTACCGATAACGGTCTTGGACGCACCAAGGTCCACGATGCCATAGCTTCCTGACGTGGCAAAACAGGTCAGTGATGCAGGATCCGATGCTCTCTCAGACATGTCACTTCGATTGCGATGAGGGCGGCAACTGCGTGAGAATGGTTCCTCACTCGGAATCCTGACAGGTGGCACTGATGGAGATGAATGATCTTTCCATTTACGGAGGGCTTCCGCTAGTCGTGATGGGGTTTCCCTGTCATGACATGGATGAGAACCAGAGTCATGGTGAACAGTCACAAAACCCATTACTAATTTGTGAAGAGAATCATCGATGGCAGGCTCAACGGTGGGCAACTGCATGAACTCCAGTGGCATCACATCACCACCGGCTGGGATTTCCAACATGGATGTTGGAGCTTGCGGGGCTCGACTTGCACTGGCATTGGATGCTTCACCTCGCATGGGACACTCTGCCTTCCAATGTCCGAACTTGTTACAGATACGGCATCGCGATTCCATGATTCGCTGCTGGAGCGACTTCCTGGATGAGCTGTGGCCTTTCTGAAACTTGCCCTTGATGGCACGAGAGCCACCTTTGCCCTTTGACTTGCTCAGCGGCCAAAAGCCTCTAGACTTCACTTTCTCACTGAGTCTCCTCCTGGCTTCGGTATAGGCCGTGAAAGCTCCAGCCAATTCACTGTCGCCTTGGATCACATCCGCAGCTGCGGATTCAAATTCATTGACCAGGTGGGCATCATCGTCGCCCTCTTCCATCAATGTGTCCATGATCTGTTCCTCCATGGTCTCATCTGTCTCCGCCTGGAGGACGGGAGGCTCATCATCATCATCTTGGTCGGCCGCAAACAAAGTCTCATTGCCATATGTCTTTCCACGGGAAACTTTCTTTCCTGATACCAGCTCCTGAAAGAAGCCCGCGCCGAGCATTCGCACGGCTGCGACCACCTTGGACAGTGTCAACTTGCCGTCTGTCGATGCCTCGCTGTCAAGAATTACTCTTTTCTTGTCTTCTGCAGTTAACCCAGAACCACGAAGGGTTACGTATGCCTCCAATTCTTCAAGGTTCATAGCCTGATTTTTCAGTTCCTGCCATAAAACATCTGCTCTTGCTAAGTAAGAATCGTTCGATTCATCGCTCTTCTGCGAACATTTAAACAAAGCTCGCTCTGCGGACTCATACTTTTTCTCCAGCGGGACTTGGCCCCACTGTCCTCCAAGCAGTTCGATGATTTTCTGGATAGATTTTTGCTCATTTGCAGTCACTTTATCACTGTTCAGTTGCAGCTTATCGAATGCCGATCCGGTGCACCCGAGAATCAACCGGGTTGCTAGCTCGGTGTACTTGTTCTCTGGCCACATGCGCAGCAGCAATTGAACCTTTTGTGTGTAGGCTCTGAGGTCATCCTTGGCTGGATCAAACGTCGGCACCAGATTCGCTAGATGACTGGCAACCAACGTGTTGCTACCAGATGACACAGTTCCTGAACTGGCCTCGGATCCTGTTGGCATGCTCAAAGGTCAGCCCGGATGCTTGCAGCAGGAGCCGCAGCTCCGCTACCAGTGTGATTGGTATCAACACCGGCAGCCAGATTCACTCAACCAATGAATTCAGAAAACGGTGCGACCTGCCCAGCGGCCGCGTCAGCAAATCCCTTTTCCAAGGGACCACGAAAGCAGATTGGTCTATGCCACGACACAGACAGAGAGGTTTGCCACTGCCAAAGGAACCTGCGAAGCTAGATGTGGTTCCCTGACCACTTGATGAAGCGTCCTCGCTTCAGCCACGGTTATGGCTCCAAGCACTGGATCCCGCCCTCTACCGCCCTTGTGAGTGGCTCTCCTGAGCCTTCGTGCTAAACGTGACATGTCCATGGAAAGTGAACTAAAGCATGCATGAAGAGTGACCCACTGGGACGGCTGAAGCAAGGAGACCCTTTCGCTGGAAACTGATCTGGTGAGAGGATGAGATGCAACGATGTAGATTCACAATACAGTATTATATATATATACTGTATATATTATGAGTATTTATGAGTCTGAATTTGTGTCTAAGAGAAGACAAGCTCTGCCGCACGAGCTCCGCCATCTCTGACCTCAGGTGAGGACGGAAGTGAACGGCCTCCGTCGGGGATCTCGAGCGAAGCTTTGGGATGACACGTTGCCATGCTGATGCTGATGCCTTCTTGTATGAGTCCTTAGCCCGGGCAGTGGAGTGAAATCGGAGATGTTGAAATGAAATGATGTTGAATATGAAAGACGGGAAGTTGTCCTGGAAGAATACGATGTCACATGATGTCACATGATGCTACATGCTGTTACATGATGCTACATGATTCACTACATGATGCTACATGTTGCATGTTGCCAAGGCCAACAAATGCACCTGATCGAAGAGGTTGGATCTCTTTATGTCAGAACTCTGTGCCTCCCAGCCTTGGAGTTGCAGGGGCGAAGAGATTGGCGTGGAAACTCCGAACCCGTCACCATCCAACAGGAGACTCGGAGACTATGTCTAGAGACTATGTCTAGAGACTTTATGGAGAATGGAGACTGAAATTGGCATCAGAATTTCGGTAAAGACACCTTTGAGATGTTGTACTTTGTCACAAATCATCCTCATGGGAACTCTGGACGGCCCAAGGGTCATGTCGGTAGTTCGTCTTCTGCATCGTCTTCACACCTTCACAGTAGCAGTTGAGATGCAACTGAGTGCCTCTCTGCAGAGGAGATAGAGCGGCGGCCCTCAGTATCAGAGGAGTTACAGATGTTGATATCGAAGTGCGGCATTGATTTAAGCAGTGAAATTAGAGAATCATCATGGCGCAGGATGAAACATGATGAAACAACTGAGTTTCTCATTAGATGTGGCAGTACTGTACCGTGCCAAAATCTGAGCTGAGACAGCTTGGGTTCTGTCACTGGTGCGCGTCACATCGAGAGGAGCTGCAGGGTATCCAGGAGTTGCGTTCGCTGAAGGCTGGGGCTTTGTGAGAGGAAAAGTAAGAGAGGAAAGAGAGGAAAGAAGAGAAATGAAGAGAGAAAGAAAACAGAGCGAGGAGTAAAAGGAAGACATTGGAAAGGAAAGGGAGGGGAAAAGTGAAAGAAAAGAGTTGCACTTGGGAGAGGAAGAGAAGGGTGAGAAGTGAGTCAAGTTTGAGTTAAGAGAAGAGTCATGGTGAGAAGTTCTGAGAAGTTCAGGTTGATCTGTGTGGAGTGTGCGCCAGGAGTCGCTCGAGGCCCTGGTGAACGATTTGCGCAACGCCAAAAACGAAGCTCCAGCAGCTCCAGCAGCTCCAGCTGGTGACAGCCAGGAGTCGTGAGACACGAGAAGCTGATGTGTCAAATAGCTCGTTTCATGCGTCATTTCATGTGTTTTTTGATTGATCTAATTACATCTTTGAATGTGTAACTGATGGTAACTGATGGTAACTGATGGTAACGGGTTCTAAAGTTGTTTTCAAAACCGACTTGGCAAAGAAATGTTTGGAGCGTGCTTCTCAGTGAGGGCCTCGAGGCTCATTGCGCAGGAGTTCTGTTTGGATCGCCTGCAATCTTTGTTGGAACCCATGCACCAGGTGAGAGATCAGGTGGGGTCGAGGAGGTCTGTGCAACGGGCCGCACTGTTCTTGTGTACAAGTTTACAAGTTGGTTTACACAGTTTACCTAAAACTTACGGAGCAAACTCAAGAAATTTTATGGGCCAGCAAAGGGCTCACACCACGACAGAGGACAGCATGGACAACATGGACAGCGGGCAATCTTTCCAAAGTCGTGTCCCCCAATGCAGACAGAGCTTTCCCTCCTTCCAATGCCTTTCCGCGGGAAGTCTCCGGGGTGCACCTTGGGGGCAGACGTTGCAGGTTTGGTCTCATCTTGAGCGCTTGAACCAGTGCCAAGCAATTCAGATGGACCAGGACGGCGACGACATGCCATTCATACATCAATTCGTGTGAACCAGTCTTGGAAGAGGCACAAATTGTATGTCTGAACTGGGCAAAACTTCCTGGTTACATTTCGTCATCATTTGGTCGCTAGATGTCGCTAGGTTCATGCTCGCTTAGAACAGCTGGACCACAACCAGTCATCTTTGCTCGAGAAGGCACTTCGCAGTGACGACAGTTTCAAATGTCTGAAATACCAAGTGCTGCATACCTTATGCACTCAGCAATATTTCTAGTGTGAGTAAGTTAGATCCATCATGTCCGCAGCCCGAGAAGGAACCATAAGGCTGAGTCCATTCCATTTCCATGCCTTCTTTGCCTTCCCTCAGTATTCTCTCGAATGCTGCATGCTTGTCATATTTTGTCATACCTTGTCATTCTGAATTTCATTGCAGATGGATCTCTCCACCGTGCGGCAGATTTCAGTGTGGAACTTAGAGAGCCTTGCTCGTGGCAAGCTCACCAATGCAAATCTCGCCCGAAGGTATTCAGTATAGCTTGAAAAGACGGGTCAAGTTGCATTGTCACAGTGATCGTTTTGCCGATGAAAATCATCAAGGTATATGCGTTTCTTTCGGTCTTTCGGTGTTGGTTTTTACGACCTTTAGAGCTTTCCGCCATATCTTTTGCGTTTGTTGTAAATATTTCAATTTGATTTATGTTTATTTCAATTTTTATTTTGACGTGAAACTGACATTTAATGTTTCCATATATTCTTTGAGTGCGCCTCGGTTTCAGGATCTACAGGCCAGTTCCCGACTCCTTGAGGAGGCGCTGAAGGGATAAACTCCACAAGTTTTTTGCGTTCAAAATGGATTGATTCAAGTGGAGCTTCCTTAACTTCCTTTACTTGAATCACTTGATTCAAAAGAATGGATACGTCAACTTGATTCAAGTGATGTTTCCTCGATGTTTCTTGTGTTTTAGCCTGCTTCAAGTCTGATCTGTGAACGAGAATAGTTGATAGCCAATATACATCAATATATGCCCCAATTGCCCAGCACTGATGCTATGTGTATAGACTCATCGGACATTGATGGAAATTGCCATCAATCAAAATCCGATTGTCTAAGCATGGTATCCAGCAATTCTGCCAAGGCAGTGAGGGCTGTAGCAGAAGCTCAGCGTGAGCAGCAGTTACATCCACGTGTGGAGGCCAGACACCAACCAGTTCGAACATGGACTAAAAAAAAGCATGAAATCAATTGAAATCAACCTTCAAAGACTGTTGGATCGAGGACGGCTTTGATCAACCATCATTAATCAGCCTAGTAAACTAAGCCGCCCATTGGCGAGAGGATTTGCCACCGCAATCCACCATTCACCATGATTCTCTGTTTTTCATTGTTAAACCATAGCTAAAACAGAGGGAAAATTCTCATGAATCTCCAAAATCAGGGCAAACCCAGAGATTCTGTTTCTCTCAGGCCCAGACGCAACCTGTGGCGGAATTGCTTCAACAGATGGAGGCCTCGCTGTGGTCTGAACCAAGAAACCACAAAAAACTGAGGAATTCCTGGGTCCATTTGTTGTTATCATTTCTCAACCCATATGAACATGTGCGAAGCAAATGAATCTGACACATGTTTGGTAAATTCAAAATCGAGATGAATGTGGATTAAGTGCGTTCCACCCAAAAAGAAATACACTATTACATTGGCATATATCCTCCTTTGCATGCTCGAAGCCACTCTTGCGGGAAATGCTTGTGTTTGTTGCATCTGACATGTGTTCTGCGACCACTAGTGTTGCAGCGTAGGTGAAGTTCAGACCTTTTTGATTGCAAAACAAGACATTTGAACAAATTTTTTGTCTTGTTGTCTTATCATCCGCCTCTGAACAAACTACAAGCAGCAAGACATTCAGTTTGAGCACCTGGAAGCAAGAAGGTCGGAAATTCAGAGACCTGCTCAGGAGCTGAAAAGGGTAACAATGGAGAACTTCAACGATCTACGCATCAATGTCTCAGGGTCTCTCGTTTGCGTTTGCAATGCTGGGCCCTTCCATGCCCTTCCCATCTCTCTCATTCTCTTACTCTGGCAGTTGGTCAATGCTTGCTGCGTAAATGATCCAAATGTCTCATGAGTGATGAATGTTGTGATCATATCGTTTGATCTCAAGAGACATTTCGCGTCTTATGATGTTTCCTGCTGTTTCCTGCATGGCGCAATGCCATTTTCTTAGGTGGATCCATGCTTCAAACGTAGCTGCACAAGAGCCACTACGGGACTTCTCCCTGGAGCAAGGACAGCAAAGGAAATCCGAGTCTGTTGAGTGATCTGTAGTCATTTAAACTCGTTTAGGGACTCATTTCTCTCTTTCTTTTTTCATAGCCTTTGAATCTTGAAAAGTGAAGGGTGGACTGGCAGATTGGAAGTCAATCTCCGTCGAGCTGGTTGCAGGGACACGTGGTTTAACGGATTTAATGAATTCTAAAATATTCTAATGACATACAGTATTTGAAGAATTCTAAGATTTCTGATGACGTGTGTTTTGATTTCCAGAACTTTAGGACAGATACGCAGTGCACTGGAAGATCTCAGGGTCAGACTGCTCAGATTGATTTCCTTGGTCCGTTGAAACCTCACCTGCTTTCAATGGCATTCAATGGCTATCACTATGTAGACATGTCACGACATGTCTAGAATCTGTAGACTGTTTCTGTTGTTGATTATTTCTGGTCCGACAAAAGCCTCAAAACTGAAATGTTGTCATCCTCCCTGTGTCAAACTTCAAAGCTTCAAAGCAATGACTGTGAAATGCTGCCGAGGCAAATTCAAAGCAGTCCACATTGACCGCGCCGGACACCTTGAGCACAGGCAAAAGGTTACCATGTCTTCGGGACTCACAAAATATCGTGCTTCCGAGATCTTCGAAGTACTTGTGCTTGGTAGATTGAAGTATTATGAAATATAAATGCAGCAATGTATTGATATCATGCTACATCTTTTCGTGTGGCGTTGCATTTGTAATTTGGGTAATGTAAACCAGCCTGAGGAGGCTTTTGTAGGGGTGGTGCTTTTCCTGTACATTAGAGAGAAAACACAATGAGGGTTTGACTGCCCGTCTGCTGGAATGCGTTCATCTTGTCGAATTGTCAGGCCTTGAGGGTGCTGGTTATCATGTTTGATGCTGTACAAAGGACAGATCATGACAACACTTCTTCCCCAGATAGTGCTATTGGGGTTCTTACTTGTGAGTATAAGAAACACCTCTATCAACAGGATTGGGTGGGTTCCGGTGTCAACATGATTGGATGGGTGCTGGTGTCAAGAGGATTAGGTGGGTGCTGTTGCCGGGTGCGGTGTCAACATGATTAGGTGGGTGCCGGCAAAAAGATTACGACATGGGGTCCGTCCTTGCTTAGTTCAAAAACACTCACGCTTTTGTGTGAACATTCCAGAGTTCTCACCTAGATTTGGTTTCTCAATCGTCGTTTTGTTCAGTTCACTTCTCCAAGAGGTATCGAAGTAGTTCAGGTAGTTCGATTTCTGTAGAAATCACTTTGGTGTCTGTGTTTGGTGTTCAAGGTCGGACCAGCTGAGAGACGTTCTGGGACAACTTCAATCGCTGTCGTCCTTAGATGTGCTGGAGCCTTGGAGATTTTGGAGGATGAAATTTGGGATACGACCTCACACGATGTAGCTAGACAGTCATGGAGCCTGCGTCGTTTGTCAAAGAGGCCTGGCCAACTGCAGATGCTGAAGGACATCAAGCTGCAGCAAAGTCAAACATTGTCCTCCCTTGATGTGCCCCGCGCTGAGCATCGCCCCTTAGACACAGAAGGGACAGAGGAGAGTCTCAGCTGTAGCTGGAGGGAATGAATGTAGGAGAAACGCCGAGGACATGCGATGAACGTCGCATGTGATGCAACAGGATGGTGAAGAATCTCACATACTTAAACCATGCTACGCCATGCTACGCCTCTCCAATGTCTGAGCAGAGCATGACATCTTACAGCTTCTGAGGCTGAAAAATGCAATGGATTTGCTCGGAATCCTAGCAGTTGGAGGGAATCGTTTTGCACCACGCACTACAAAAAAGTCAAACATGACGAATGGGAATGAATGTAATCCAAAGACATCATAGATGCAATGGAATATGCTGCAAAATGGAATGGTTTATATAATGTTTTATGCGAAATTTTTCTTTCCATTTCGCGGTGAGAAATCTGGGCAGTGAAAGTGGTGTGTTCGATGCTAAACAAGTTTGCTGGGAACTCACAAGGAGGCTGAATCGAAGTTGTGTATCTGTATTTCCAAGAAATATTCTAAAAGGTGCATATAGTTGTTTGTAGGATTATGTATATACACACATATATATAAATATATGTATACATACATATATATATATGTATACATACATATATATATATATATATATATATATGTGGAAGGGACCTTCCTGTATAGAATGACGAGGCTCCTTAGTGAAGGCATTATATACAAAAGGTTACACCAAATCAGCTGAACCGACGCTATCAGCCACTAACTCAACACGCAAAATCTCTCCTGCCCATGCTTTCACCCGCTGCCTAACAATCTTGCAATTCTGCTGCAACTGCGACGCCACAAGACGTGTTAGAAACATTATAGCGCTGTGCACTACAGGGCGGGAGGTGGACGGGCTTCGGGCTGCCTGCAATTTTTTTTCGAAAGGCTACTGTACTAAATAAACCTGCCCGGCAATGCTGCTACTGCGAACACACCAGGTTAGAAGCCCTATGAGCAATGGCTTGTACCAAGAGACAAAAAAGATTGTCTCCGCAAACAACAGCGTCTGGGTTGAAAGCTCTACATAGCCTTCGCGTTGTGTGGAAAGGGCGGGCGGGAAGGCTTCCTGGTATATCACAGTCTGGTGGCACAACAACATACCGGCCTGGCCGCGCTAATTTACGATAGCTTGCTCTGCGCTTGCCGGGCTATGACTTGGGCGGCTTTAAAAGCGCGACGCGCCAGGGACATTTATCGTATCTACTGTCTGTTATTTTGTCGTCGCTGCATGGTCGACGTCGTGTGGTTTGAAGCCGATCGGGTAGCGGTATCGTATTATGAGTGTAATGCACTTTCAACCGTCACACCCAAAATGTGAAATCACAAATCAAGATCTTCTAGCGGCTCCCTGAGCAGGCCTGCCGTCCTCTTGGGAGCAAAGCGGGCGGACAATGAAAGGCCTTAAGCCTTAGTAGCAGCATTGGTACAGAAAGGGACACATGATCGCGTTGGCGCGCTGCACATCGGTTCCACGCCAAACTGTCTTGTCTTCACAAACCGCAATCAATGAAAGGAGAAACCTTCTGCTTCAGTGCTCCTTGCCGCGCGCTTTTTTTGTCACGCAGCAAGGCGGTTGGTAAGCTTTGTCCTACAGCTCGGAAAGCAGAAAGGAGCAATAACAAGTAGGACCAGAGAAAGCGAACCCGCAAGAAAGTGCAGCCAAGAGTCCTCAAGTAGTCTTTACGCCGCCACGGCGCAGGCTGTGTTTGCGAGGAACAGTCAGCGGAGTCCTTTTGCGCTTTCGCATGGCCGGTTTGGTCTTCGAAGCCGCCTCCCTCACCCGAGCCACTTCTTGCACGCGCTGGGCGTGAAGCGGCAAGCGGGCTTTTTCCTTATCAGACCAGACGAGGGAGCACATCAAACTCATCACCCCACAACCTTGTAACCAATGTTTAATATTGCAGCCAAGCTTCCACCGGGCCACGCGCATCGGCATGTGCCGGGCGGGCAGATGCCCAAGCTTTCCAAGCAGCTTCGGTCCAAAGATCCGTGCCCACCGCACGAGCGACCAAGACATTCTCGGCGGTTTGTCGCGCAGGCGGGTAGCAGGCGGCAATGTGGTGCACCAGCTGCTTGCCCAAAGTGTAAATTTGCAACTTCAAGGCCGGCGTGCTGCGGTGTATTTCATGGGTGGACCGGGCCCATGAATTAATCTCACTGTGGAGAGCTTCGTTTGAAGTTGTGCCGGAGGGCAGCAGCGCTCGCTGGAGGGGTGACAAGGCATGGCGAACCCTTTGGTTGTTGAAAAGCCACTCCAGCCTTTGAGGAGAGCAAGCGTTCCATAAAACGGTGCGCGCAGGCTTGGCCGTGCCTGTGACCTTTCGGTCCACCTCTTTGGCGTGCAAGGCGCAAATAGCCGCAATTGCTTCGATGAAACTTGTGCGGGTGAGCACCGGCACTGCAGGGTCAAGCCTGGAGACGACCCGCTCGGCGTAAGCCAGCGGCTGGGTCCCGTTCACGATCTGGTCCCGCCACTTCTTGCCGGCTGAGGGGGCAAGCTTCATGGCCACCAAACATCGGCCCCCAGGACATCCCTCCTCGCTGCCGATCATGTTGCACCACCTTGTTGAGGACCTGCCTCAAGATTTTGGATCCTGGAGTACGCTTGCGCCATTGCGCGTACTCATGCACAATGGCCAAGTCCACAGGATCCAAAGCCAAGCCCTGCAAGTGCGGAAAAACTTGCTGGAGTGCTTCCAAAAGCTTGGTGGTGGGCGAGTCGCTCATAATATAGCGGACTTGGCGGTGGCTTGATGCTGGAAGAGACTCACGCAAGCAGCGCGCCACTTCCTGCGCATCTTCCCCCTTGATCAACCGGATTGCGAGGACTGCGCCAGTTTGCCCCCGCACTGTCAAAATCCTCCTGAGGGCTTCGTCATCACCAAAACATGCTTGGTTGCGAGCTGCCGCACTGGCCCTGTACGAGGCCTGGCCTTTGATGCGCATGGCCACCTTCAGCGTCGCGTCAATGGAAACGCATGTGTATTCTGACGCAGCTTCGAGCGTCAACGCAGCACTTGCAAGCATGCTTTGGACAGCGGTGGATGTGAAGATGTCCTCAACAATTGGCCACCAATGCTGCGTATGAGTCGGAAACAAATTGCTCATTTCATTCCCAGACTCAATGCATCGCAAGTGGAGGCGGCCCCAAATGCTTTTGACCTTAGTAGCCGAAAGTTTTTCAGACGCGCAAGAAAACAAGCCAAGAAACAGCGCACTCCACAGGCAGCGATTGACAGCCAAAAGAACCTATGTCTCTTTTCATGTCCAAGAAGCATTGGCATGATGCATCACCAACTCACGATAAAGGATCTCCGCAAAGGATTTGTCGTAGAAAATGTTGCGGACCCTCCGCGCCAGCACAGTCACGCCGAGCGCGCTCTCGTTGCAGTACATGGGCCCAGATGCGGTCAAAAGTAGCCGGACGAACCGGTCAACTTCATTCCGCTTGTGCGACAATGGTGGGCGCGCTTGAGTCTGCATGTGCTGGGCACTGCGCTGCAAATACGCAAACTGCATGCTTCGGCGAGCACAATCTGCATCATGCAGAGACAGGATGATCTTGAGTTGCTTGGTGCCTGAGCAAGCAAATTGATTCCGGGCTGTATGGTGGAGCCGCAGGTGCGTCAAAAGCTGGCGTCTCTCCTTGAAAGCTCTGAAAGGGCAAAGACTACAGAGGTGCAAGGTTTTCTTGCGTTGCCCGTGGCTGTCCTCCACCTGCTCCTGGAACGAATTTCTTTCCTCCTCCAACGATGCAAGAATGGCGTCCGCGACAAAGACCGCTCCTTCGTCATCAACCAAGTATTGAACTTCAGGAAGGGCATCCTCACTGTCGGAACCCTCCATCCAATCATCAACGAAAGCGCTGGCGCCACCCTGCATGTCAGTGAGAAAAGGAGCCGCGCTCCCCCGAATAGATCTGCAAACGCTGCGGCAAAGCTGTTCAAGCTTCGGTTCGTATTCGGCCATGACGCGCCCATTGACAAGGAAGAACGTCAACCAAGACAATCCTTGCCAGCAGCCATCCATGAGCGCGGCCCGCGTCCCAGGCCTCCAGCCGAGACAAAGCGGCGCGTCATTGCAAAGATTAGGCGCCAAAGGATCAGCGCCTGCAAAAACCAATTGCTTGACTAAACCTTTCATCTCGTGCAAAGCAGCAATGTGCAGGGGAGTTGTACCTCGGAAGTCTCGAGCGTGGACATTTGCTTTGTGCTGTATCAGCAGATGTAAATTGACCGGCGAATCAGCGAGCACAGCTTCATGGATGGCTGAGCGGCCAGAACGCTCTTCAACAGTATCAGGGTTTGCAAGCGCGTTCAAGAGGAGATGCACCGAATAAAAGAAACCTGCACCACCCGCAGTGAGAAGCAACGGCTCCATGCGGGCGGTGTGTTGCACAAGGCACCAGCAATCAGGTTCTTGACCGGCTTCCAATAACTTGATGACTTTCTCGTGCTGCTGCAACACCACTGCGGTCGCCAAACTGTTCGCGTGCCTTGTAGTTCTGGGCGCTAGAACCACATGCGCCAGCTTTGGAAATCCAATCCTGCTCCACGTAGTAGCCAAAGGAACCGCGTCATTGTCTACGAGCAAGACAACTGCGAAAGGCAGGTGCTGGACCTGAATCGCAATTCTCTGCTTGATTTCCATGACAGTACAATGCTCGGAAAGAAGCAGAGCGCAAATTTCTTGCCCTGCGCAAGCAGCTTGGAAGGACACAAGGGCCGAAGCTTCCGGGGCGCTCCCGGCCTCCAAGTCCAACAAAAGATTAGCGCCGTCAGCATTCTCGCCGGATTCGGCATCAGCAGCGGCATCAGCAGCGGCGAGAGCAAAGCTAACGACCAAAATGCGGTCAATGCACAGGAGGTATGTAAGAATCGAGCAGCTGCTGGTAGGTCAATCGATGTTCTTGCTTGCCTGCGAAGACCGTGGCTTCCTTCGATTCCTCATCCAGCAGAACTGCCACACAACAAGGAACGTTCTCAATTTCCAGGCGGAGCAAGAATTTGCCATCTTGCAAGGGCGGCAGGCCATGAGTTGGAACCAAGTTCAGACCAAGCATACCCGCGCACTGCTTGTACGTCCGCACCCCCCTCTCTTCGGCGTACGAATTTGCTGGACAGCTAGAGGACAAGCACTCTTGCACTTCCTGCTGGCGGTCGTGGAGAAGGTGCCAGCACGCGCAGCAAATTGAATTGCTGGGCGCTAGCAGCTCGGACGCAACATCCAAAGTTCGTGCCCGGGACGCAGAAGCTTCCACCAGCTGCAGCAACGTCTTTGGCTTTTTCTCCACGATGGTCACCTTGAAGCCAGTCTCTTTGTAAATTGTAAATGTGGTCCTCGCAATCGTCCAGAAATTGGCGCTGATTGGCGTGCGCTCTCATCATGGAATCGGCATCCAAGCGCAAACCATCAAAGTGCAGTGACAGATGTTCGGGGGAAAATGTTTGCAGTCTTGAAACCCATGAATCCACAATCCAATCTTCGACCGTCGTCCACATGTAAAAAAATATTGTTGCATCAGGGTGACGTTTGTCAGTGTCTTTGCAGAGGCTGTCAAATTCTTCTGAAAAAATCGAAGTGGCCAGCCAGCGCATGTAAGTAGAAAGCTGAAGCAACTTTTTGCGGGGCTCGCCCTTTATGTGAGCTGGAAGAGCGCCTCCGTGCAAGACTGAATTGATGATCTGCTTCCCGTCCGAAACAGAAACTTGCAGCTCTTTCTCGCAAACCTCCTTTCGATTTTGCACACATTGAGCCAGAAAGTCTAGCACTGCTTGCGGAAGCGGAGGCTGTGGCAAAATTTTCTCATACAGCTGCAGCAGAATTGCTAAGCAACAGCCTTGAATGTCAAGATCAACTGTGTGGGGAAACAAGATCTTTTGCAATCGTCGGCTGCAAGCCTGCGCAGCAAAGCCATTTGCGTATCTTCTGTCCCGGGTCGCCCGTGTTCCCACGTAGCGATAAGTCACACGGCGCTCAATTCTTTGCTCTGTCTTCGCCGTGCTGCGTCTACTTGGCGGAGAAAGGGCTGCAGCAGGATCTTGGAGCTGGCAAACCTCCTTGTATGCATTCTTTTGCTCTGCGGCCTTTTGGGCAAGCTTCTCAAACTTAAGTATAATTTCTTCTGCTTGGCCACTGGGGCGGCCTCTTTTCGGCTTGTTAGCTTTAATCTTGCTTTGGAAAAAGCAAGCAAGGTGTCCAGATTTTGCAGGCCACTATTTTTGTCAGCCATCGCCCGCGCAGCTTTGGAGCTGACAGTCTCAACAAAAACTTGCGACTCGTCGGCTTTTCGGGCGTTCACGGTCTCGAAAAAATTTTTCTCTGGCACCAGGACCGGCTGCATTTGCACGCTAGCTCTTCCACGGGTATGGCGCGCGCAGCCTTTTACAACGAGCCTCCTGTCATGCAAGCCTTTCCACAAGTCAGCTCGGGTGTGGTTTGGATTATCGTCGCTGTCAAGCTTCATTTGCTGGAACTGGTATAAAGTCATGGAGCTGACGCATCTGTCCAGCATGTCGTTGACTAGGATGAGCCTCGGATGCAGCCACTTCTTTTCTTCCAGCGCTTTGTCGTCCTGGGAATCTGGGATGTGGAGGAGCACTGTTCCGGCCTTGCCTGTGTCCTTGCTGCGGTCTCGAACCGGCAAGCCGCAAGCTGCCCGCATCTTGTCCTCGGTCAATGATTCGTCGCCGCCAGCAACATAATTCTCAATGAGGTCCAAGCATTCTTGTCTCGAAGTCACCGACTCAAACGCATGTTGAATCCTCAGTCCTGCTGCTGCAGACGGCGAACTGGAAAGGAACTGCTTCAAGGTGGGATCTGCTTGGAAATGTCCGTCCATTTCATGATCGGGGTGGAGGGTAGCAATGACATGCGGTGGGTGAAAGCGGGCTTTTGCTTGCCAAAAGAAGCCTCTCCGGAAAACCGAATTGAAATTGGAGGCGGTAACTCCAGCGAACCGGAGCATTCGATTGACTTCCAGCCTCTTCCACCCGATGAGCTGAAACATTTTGGTCGTGAAGCCGTATGGCTTGCGACCTGCGATGCCATCTCCAGAGATTGTTTTTTTAAAACAAGTCAAGGTGCAGCTTCTTGGCGCTTTCAGGCGCTTCCTGGCCTGTGACAACAATGCGCCGGGCAAATGTTTCCACTTGCTTGCGAAGTTCGTCCTCATTGTACCAGACATTAGGGTCGAAAAAGCCGTGGTTGTTGCCCAACATTGTGGCCAGGTGCAAAGAATATAAAGATTGGCCAACGCCCCCAGGCGATTCTCCAATGAAGCAACGGTCAACATTAATGCCCCGTTTTGCCAAGGCTAGAGCAGCTTGACAACATAGGAACACATCTTTGTTGGCCCAAAAGGTGTGAGCATAAAATTCCGATAGCTTCGCGCAATTGGCTTCAAGGACCGGGTCCAGCAAGCTATGTGGGATGTACAAATAACAATTGTTCGCCGGCGATTTCTGAACGTACCGCAACACCTTCTCTTCCGAGTCAGGCAAAAACTCAACGCAAGTGTCTTTGTAGGCCACACACGCCGACTCTGCCCGGGGCGTTTCACACCATTCCACCAGGAGACTGATCAAACGTTCGTGCATAAGCTCAGACCGCAAAGAATGACACATGCGCCACAGACGTTTCGCAACGCCAGCCATCCAAGGCTCCATCGCTGCCGCTTTTTCTTCTGGACCGGCTGCTCCGCCCTCCTCAACCTCTTGTTCTTCCATGCCTGGACCTGGAACTGGTTTGGATGGGCCTTGCATCGCTGCATCGAAACAAGTTGCGAAATAATCTTGGTCTGACGCGAAATGATCGCGGTCAGCTCCTAGAGCCCGGATGATTTCTGCATTTTTCCTTGACCTCAGGAAACATGCGCGACGAACACCAAACCTACAATTAGAAAAATCCCAAGCAATTCAAAGACTTGCGCAACAGTGTTGATCCGGCACAAATGTTTCAAGTTTCCGCAAAAGTTTCAAACAAACCACATTCTTTTCAGGCCAGCGACAAGAATTGCGGCAATCTTTTCAAAGATCCTTCAAGGATGGTGCAGAAAGAGCTCACCCTGGAAAGGATTGCTTCTGGCGGGGTGCCGCTGTACGGGAGGAAGGCGCCATCATCATTGTAAATATAACAAAAGCCTGAATGAACACGTATGGTGGAATTGCCTTCGATCATCCACAGCAAGAAGGCCGAATCTCCTACAAACATCCGATCAGACAATCGCATGTTGCACACGCGGCAATGAGTGCGGCCCCGAGTCGCACCATCTCCTCGCTCCATGTTGGTTTAGAGTTCCGAACGGACGCCCGAAAAATTTTGCTTCTTTCCAATGTCGCATGCTCTGAATTGCTGCTGTCACGTTCAAGAGTAGCCAGCTCCGAAGCAACAATGTCACCGTAGCCTTGGAACAAATCACGGAAATCCGTGGCAGATGTGAATGCGCCTTTCAAAAGCCGCCTTCGCTTAATCTTGGCAATAGTTTCGCCATCAACGCGTTCCTCCCCAAGTTCGTCGCCGAGCTCATCTTTGCACGCTTCCCAGGCAGGCTGCGATTCTGCAACTTCCACGGGATCATGTCCAGCAGTCAGGCATGCACTTGCTTCATGTTCTTCACGCTTGACGCCCAATTCCTCAGCCATAAAAGAATCCCCAGGCAAGTCATCCTCTGCTGCTATTCGCTCGTCAAAGCTTGGGCCATCGTCCTGGGAAGCGCCCCCCAACATGTCATCACTCAAGCCTTGCTGGTCTTCGCGGGGCGGCGTCACTTGCTCTGCAACATCGAATCGGGTGGCGCGGAGCGCGCCGCCTCGAGCATCCAGCCTTGCCTGACGCATGAGATTGTCCACCTCTGGTTTCATCCACGGCACCTGGTCCACGAAGGGGTACCCACCATTGTCAGGGTGGCAGCCAACCACCAACATGTGAGATACCCTCTTCTCATAATATGTTTCCAAGATGTACCTGTAGATGTTGAGCTGTAGACGGTAGTGCCACATGACGGCATCAGGCACGTTGCCCAGAGGTGGGAGCATGTTCTTCCCGAAGCTCTCAAACTTGTTTGGCAGATTTTGGGTCCTTTTCCAATCCACCAAAACTAGCGCCCCATCCGGCGTAATCATAACACAGTCAATGGACCCAGCCAAGTCCTCTTCCTTCGCGTACATTGTCCACTCCGTACGATAAACTTGCCAGTTGAAAGGCAGACAGACGCTGCGCAGAAACCGCAGAAACAAATCAATCTCTGCATCGGCCTCTGTCACATAGCCGCCGTTGAGCAGATTTTCAAAAGTGGCGTGCATCCACGTGCCTAAGGATGCGCCAAGCACTGCAGCCTGGGACCATTGCTGCTGGATTTCACCGTCGCTGAGCGTGACTGATAATAAAGTGAAATGATCCTCTGGGTGCTCAGCAACCAACGCCTTCACCGCTTCACACACCTTAACATCATTTTTTGGGCTTTGGGCCAACAAGCCCAACAAAGGCTTAGCATAAGGCAATTTGTGCAGCTCGATCCAAGTTTCATACGGAAGGTTTGCTTTGAGGTATTGTGGCCTAGGCCAGTTGCTGCTCCGCCTCATGCCGGCAATGGCTGCTTGAGGATCAAAGTCGTGGGAGTGTGCGTGGATCAGTTGGGTCACTGATTGGCCAATCTTTTGCTCATCCCAGAAATACGCATGGCCCAGTTGTTGAAAAACCAGCCGGCCGTCAGCTTCATTTGGGTTCAAGAACTTTAAGTGATCCACGGTCAGCGGGGGCGAACATGGCCATGTTCGAGGCTTTTGTGGGATGATGGAACGGGCGAGATAGCCATCGCGAAGCAGCGGTGGCAGGAGCCCTTCCACACGGTGATGCGACAACGCTATCAAGCCCTGGACGTTGACCTTGGAAGTGTGGCCGGCCAATCTTGCTCCGGTTTTTTTTGCTTGGGCACGGTCGGCCGCCGCATGGCGGTTATGGGCAGCGACTGCAGCAAGGGTTTCATGCCAACTCAACATCTTCTGCTTCTTGACAGTCCCACTGGCCACCGAAACTACCGCATTGTCGCTGCCGCCCTGCAGATCAAAGAGGGGCCGGTCCCCAGTGAGGGGAGACACGGCGGTGACATCAGGAGGCAACACGCTCACCCTGAATTCTTCAACCCCTTCACAAATGTCAGCAATGCCCTCCATGTCAGCGCCTGCCAAACTGGACCAACGCTGCCGCAGCGTGAAAAGGTTGAACTCCCATTTTCTCTTCGAAATAGCACTATCGCACGGGTTGAGAAATTGGGATACGGACTCTGGATCCATAAGAATTCTGACAATGTGCTTTCGGAGGTAACTCACGAAGACTTTCAACCGCTTGTCTACCCTGGCTAAAGCGTCCTCATCGACAGTGGGCAGCGGGGTCGGCAAACAAGATGAAATTGTTGACAAAGCACCTTTGGCTTTGGCTAGCTCAACTTCCCACATGGAATCTGCGCTCGGGAAAGAGAAGGGGTTCGGCAGCAAGCACCACAGACCCGGGCAAAGGCAGAGCAAGGCGCTGTAGTCGCAGCAAGTGACATGAAATAGAGAAATGCGACGCTCCATCTCCCCGGACACATTGCTGTCCACCCAAGTGAGCGCATTGTCGCTGCCGCCTTCCATATCAAAGAGGGGCTTGTGGGCGTTCAAGCGCTTGCAAATGTTCCAAAAACACGCATTTGAAACAAATCCCATGATGTCGCAAGCGTGCCGCTCCAACAAGTTCACGCAATCCACCCTACCATAGCATTTGTCCAACAATAATGACACCACAGGGCCAGGGGTCGCCAGAGTGAGCGGAGTGGTATCGTAGGCATCCCGTAGCAATGCGTCTGCTCCATGAGACAAAAGGATGTCTGTGAAGACAGCATCGCCGTAGACAGCAGCCAAATGCAAAGGTGTGTTTGCAGCTATAGTGCGGGCCCGCAGGTTGGGGTTTGCCCCATGCCGCAGCAAGAGTGTGGCGCAATCCTCTGCATCCTCGGCTACTGCCATGTGCAGCGGCCCCAAGCGCATCGGAGGCGCATAGTCGACATTCGCATGGGCTTTGATAAGAAGCCGGGCCACCAGCCAGTGATTTTGCCGGATGGCCGTTGAATTCGGGTCCTGGCCCATCTTTAGCCAATGTTTCACTGCAGGCAGATCGCCGGCCTCCACTGCCTGGAATCAATCAACGGTCCACTCGCTAACTTTTTGCTTGTTCGCTAACTGCACTACAGGCGGGCGACCTAGTTCGACCCAAGAGTCTTCCTCCCTGGCAATTTCTCCGTCAATCAGGACCTCAAACGCAAAGTAAGGCAGCTCAAATTGCTCCACAGCACGCTGCCGAACCAGGTCGACAAACTCGTGGTCATCCTCCAATTCAAAAGGCACGAGAAAAGCAAAGAGAAACTCCCCAGTGAGGGGAGACACGGCGGTAACATCAGGAGGCAATGCGCCCGCCCTGAATGCCTCACACCCTCCACAAATGTCAGCAGCATCCTCCTTGTCAGCGCCAGCCAAACTGGACCAACGATTGCAACCTGGATGTATTTGAAATACTCCATCCAGCATCGATGGGTTAATAACATATGTAGAGTCTTCTGCCGAAAGGTAGATTGGTCGAGAGGCAGAGCTCGAGAGCCGGCACCTATGCCACATGTGCGACTTGTGGCTGAAATTTATTTCCAGATCATTTTCCAAGATCCGGAAAGCCACAAAATGTTTGCTGTAGCAAAGAACGTATTGGCCGTCCCGACTGGTGTCGATGTGCGCGACACGGGCAATGGAGCGCCTGAGTTGGACGGGGCGCAAAAAGAAACAGGAAGAATCCAGGGAATCGCATGAACTAAGGAGATTGAGCCCCAAAGCCGTCAAAGATTGAAAAGCATTCGAGACTGCCAGAAACATTGACATGGAAAATTGAAATTTCTTGACAAACTCAGAATAAAAGAAGAGCGCGCTTGATACAAACAGCAAGGCTCTGCCATGGCTGCAAGAATACGTTGCCGTCGGCCATTCCAAAGAAAGGGCCATCCTTGGTGTACGGTACTTTGTACCTGTGCGCCCGCAGTGAATCCACCAAGCAGACTTCCTGGAAGCGTTTGTCTGGCGTTGGCGCGGCAAGTTTTGCCCGGCGCTGACGGCCACGTTGAGGCTGCCCTGAGCAAGGTGGCGTGGCTTGACATTACAAATTGGATTTGCGTCAACATACATATCTTTGAACAAGAATACTGAGCAAATTCTCTATACCAAAACCCATTTGCATGCCAAGGGGCGAACTTCCACATTGACGGGCTGTGACTTGAGCTCCTCGGCGACAATGCGCTTGTATTCTTCGAATAGAGCTTCGTCTTCGCGCTCCCTGCGGGCACGAAATCGGTCAAACCATTTGCGTGTATTGACCAGCACATTGTCCCAATAGCGGTTCTCCCGCTGTCGCTTCTTCTGTCTCCTCGACAATGCCTTGCACGACCTGAGCGCCGACAACCCAGTTTGAACCTCGCCGCAGCACCCAGATTAGAACGAGTCGGTTTCTGAGAAACAGGCTCGCTGACCATCCTTATAATGAGAACACAACATGGCAATGGAAAGATTTGACAAACTGGCAGCAAAGCAGCCAGCAATATACATGCAGTAGCACAGCTGCCGCGGCAATGAGACCCTTGCTGACACAAAGCAAGCAGCTCCGTCTCGCCAGATTCTTCAAACCTTGGTAGTGGCAAGAGATTGTAAAGCAAGCTAGTACTGGGCTCTGTCATGTTTTCCTCACACAAACACAAACGTAACAAAACATTGTCATCGAGACGAACAAATTGAGTCCGGAACGACGAACTCTCGCTCTCAGCTTTCACACTGCTTGCGTCGCACCTCTGAAATACGTATCGCAAATCTCGTAAAGATGACCGGGAAAGAATGAGCTGAGGTCGTCGCCCACCAAAACCGGCTTCAAACCTAGCCGTTAGTTCACGGAAGGCATGCGTGTTTCTCGTATGAGTCCATGCGACGCTCGCCGTATCACGAGGCGCCAACCAATTGGTTGGCAGATTTGCCGCAGCAGTGTCAGCCATGGAAGTGTCGGACGCAATCCTGCACAGCGTCAACAAATTTGATTTTGGCCGGTGACCTACACAAGATGGAGCAATGAATTCAGAGGAGCGAACGACATCATGGTAGCATCTCCCGCGGTAGTATCCAAACCGAACCTCAGCCGGATGATTCAAAATTGCGTTTAGACGTCGTCAACGTGACAAATCACAACGCTAAACTAAGGGCCCGGCTCGGACGAGGACCATTGAGCGGAGCCCAGAGACGACAACTCATCTTCGGTGGCATCAGCCCAAGACACGATCCTGAAAACCGAAGACTGCTGACAATGAAATTGTAGCGCGTTAGTTGCGCAAAAGGCCTGATGAGACGGAAGTCGGCCAAGTCGTAGAAGAGAGACATAGTTTCCAAAGGCCTGCGCCGACAGCCTATAAATCTATACAGGCTTGTATGTCGTACTGAATTGCGCAAAATTGCTTGGCTTTGGGTCATTGCTGGCTTTCCACAGCAATAGACAAGAGCCTGGTAGCAAGGAGGACAGCAAAATCTAAAGCAAAATCTGCAGCAAGTTGCTTGAACAAAAGGCGGCGCCGCGGCCGACAGAACTCAACAACTGAAGACCTGCTTCAGAAGCATTGAACTGAACAGTTTGCATTGGGATTTGCCATTTTGCGCAGGCCCGCAACTGTAGCTGCTTCCAGCACCCGTCCTTCAAGAATAGCTGAGGCGAATGCCGCTTCACGTAGCACTGACTCAAGAACTTTCGCTCAGCCTCAGGTCGCTTGGGGGAGCCGCTGTGGGCATATTCTGAACCATTTCATCTCTGTTTCTATTATGTCAGAAAATTTCAAGCCGCCCAGCGATCAATTTCATTTAAGACCCGGGTTTGCGCCACGATAGCCACGGGCCCCATCTCTGCGGAACATAATGTTTTCCTTTCAGCAGGCTTTGCCAAACAAAGAGGCAAAAGTGCTTGGAAAGGTCGGGAGGGCGGGCAAGGTTTGAAAATAGCCAAAATCAAACGCTGCCTGTCAGGTTTGCATTTGGAAAACGCTGATTACCGATCAAAGTGGTTCTGGGAAGGGTGTAGCAGACCAAAACAACGATAGCCATTTTGGATCAAGTTCACTGACTTCACCAAAATGAGGTCATGCTATGGTACTGCAGCACAAATAGTTATTGTTCATCCAGCGCCTGCCAATTCTGCAACAATGATGTTAAAACAAAACAAACAGAAAAGCAAACAGCTCCACATATCTAACCGAAGGCCCCCGTCATATATCTGCGACTATTTACTTACGTATCCGTTATCTGCGCATACTTGCCTTTCTGTATTGACTGGCAGCTGTGGAAATCACAGCGATGTCACCGAAACATGTGGACTTTGCATCGCATCGAGTCCGAAAACTCGCGCATTTTTTTCCCGGACAAATCCCAGATCTCTGCAGGCTGCCAATCGCAGCCAAAAATCTGACGGCCGCCAAACGCAGCCAAGAAATCTCAAGCCGTTTTTAAGGCCTACAGAAAAGTAAGCCGAGGTCCACCAGCATGCTTGAACCGGCACTTCTCCCGCACGCAGGATCCTGAATAGGTAAACATTTCACTGCGTCCATGGGTGGCAAAGTCAACGGTCTGGTAGAATGCCCAATCGGACCTCATCTGCTTATACAAATAGACACATGGCTTGATAGACAACATTACAAGAACCGCTAACTCTCCAATTGCTTGTAGGATTGATTCAAGGCTGCCAGAATTTTTGTTTCTTCAGGCAGCGCCTCGGAGAAAATCGTAACAGAGCTGGGGCGCATTGCCTCAGGTTTCAACTTCCGCCGAAGCAACGCCAACCAAAAATGATATTCAGTCCCTGTTACTGTGTTCAACCGCTAACCCCATGTATGAACAACTATGAAAATTGTTTAACTGCTTATCAACGACCGAAAAATTTTGCGCTCTTATCTATTCAAAGGGTTAGTATGGATTTTCACTATCCAAATGGCTTGGTAATTATCTCTTACGTTGATTAATCAACTGTCCGCTTGCTTATAGGCCAATAGTAGGTCTCCATGAGCACCTGGCAATGAACCCCATCACATCCAAGGGATTATTAATATGGATCCCCTACTGATCTGTATGTGTGAACTTAGTTGGCGACTAACTTGACTACAATAAAACAATGCTTTGAGTCAGTACCAACACTTTCGGCCACATTGAGTTCATATCTGCCACCATGCTTCCAACCTGCAGTGTCCCGTTGCTGGAAGACAGGGCACGGTACGCGTATTTACCTACAACACCTCTTGCTATCAAACACAAGAACATTTTTACCATCAAATGTAACCTGACATCAATGCCATGAACAAGCCTTACCATCCATACCATCAACAATCAGGAGCACAAAACACAAACGCTACCATATCTGCTTTCCAACCAACATGTATACCACCCAAGCCGGCAAAGTAATATCAATACACGTCATCTAGACCATCAACTGACCATGTATTTACATACGTCAAATCACGAGCATGTACGGCGCATGGCAACACTTAACCCCCAAAAAACTACCATCGCACCAGTGAACACGCTAACCGAAGGACCGGCGGCCCACTTCCCGACGAGACACGTCGGCTAGCGCAACTTTCCAACTTGGTTCTGTTGGTGCTTGCTGTCCGGGTGGATTTCGCCTCAGCAGCACAGGAAACGCAAACATACAACCGCAATTGGAATGATGAAGATATAGTAGCACGCCATGGTTGCTCAAAGTAGCTCAAGGCGCAACCGCAACACATTGCAAATTGGAAAGCCCATTCCTGCCGCACGTCTTACAGTAGTGCGATTACGTTTTGTCATTTTTTTTGTGTTTCAATTTCTCTCAAATGGCCTTGGGCCTGCAAATGTTTCCATGTATGAACTCAGATCCTGACACTTAATTTGACACATGGGCTCAGACAATGGCATCATGATTCGTTCCAGTCTGTGAAACAACAAGCACGTTCTTTTCAATTGCCTCCCTAGCACAACGCCCGCCAAACAAGCGGTTTCCAATCCAAGGGTCTGGAGACCTTGACCTCTCACGGTCGGCGGCCTGCGATTTCGCCAACCTGCGGTCTGGGCTGAATGCAAAATTCAGGACGCGGCATCTTCATTGCAAACCCAGCGATCCAGGCAACATGAATGATACACTATATATGCATTATGCGTATATACACATATGATGCATATTATGCATATTCGGGGAAATGGGTTTCACGTTACCAAACCGTGATTTCATGATCTTTCCACTATGATTCATGATTGTGGACAAGCATCAACCATTCCTAGAAGCTTATCATTGGTCCTTTGTCTATTGGTTGAAAAATGATTCGAATGACTAAAGAAGAGTTGAATGACTAGTACAAAGAACCCGAATCCAAGCAAATGACCAACCAACCATGGGTTCTGACATTCCTCCTATAGATGATACGGTCGGAACGACCAGTGGTCTGCTCACAACCAAGCACGCCTCCACAGCAAGTAGTCATCTTTCTCGGTCTTGTGATTTTCCTCCATCAACATCAAACTATTCCCAGCTTCACTATGTTGAAAAAATCAAGAGCAGAAGGCTCGAAGGCGTTGCGTCAATCAAATTCTAGCGGCAACTCAACAACAATACATTTCCACGCCTGCGGAAAACAGCCTGTCTGGTCAACCTCAATGGTGCGACAGACAGGCTTGCTACACGCCTCTCGACAATTCAAATCTGGGCAAGATACTGGAGTCACTCGAGCCCTCGGAGTCCACGATGCATTCGCTGCAGGTGGCTCCGCGGTGCCTGAAAATGGCAAAGGCTCCGCATTCAAGATCTAAAGTGTCACACGCCCAGTGACTGCAACCTGTCTGGTAATATAGCAATCGCTCTGCTTCCCGGCTGTCCGGGTATCATGATTTGGCTATTTTCACGCAAAGAACTTATCTATATTTGTGTTTTTCTAGCGTCAGATCCGCCTTTTAGCGAAATCTCATTTTTGATGGTAAATCAGGAGCTATGTAAAGTAAACGGAGGGTTTATTAATACAGGGTTGTCGTTACTTCTTAAAGCTACGTCTTTCTTTACGCCGAAAAAGTCATGAGCTAAACTCAAGACCCTCAAGCGCTGCTGAGGCCAAGGCACACGGAGTCAGGAGCACACTTCCATCCCATCGACTTGCCCAAACTGTCATCTCGCAGCGCGAATTGTGTGTGGTACTGTAGTACCATTGACAGCGACATGGTCAGCCACCTAGACCTATACCAAGTCTTTCTTGAGCCCAGCTTTCTGCTGAATCTTGCGGTGTGTTACTGGAACTAACATCGAAGATGGTCTTGCCACAGACCGGCCAATGAGCGACATCTCTTGTGGAAAAAGACAGGTTCTGTAGCCAGATTGCATGTGGATGCAGCTCATTGCATGCTCTACATTCTTCGGGTTTCTAATGGATTTGAATGTACACATGCCTGCTTGAGGAAATAACCCGTTCAAATTTTACTTTGATCTTCCAAGTATTGAGTTTGATGTGTTTGTGACTGGTGCTTGTGGTGGTCAACAACCTTCTAACATCTTAATATCTTAGGAAATAGCTGTGTTTGCATGATATCCACTGCGCGGAAGGTGTTGGAACAGGGATGGAGAGACCACTTTTTTTCCATGGCTAAAAAAAAGGAAAGGGGCCACACAAGCTACGCGCACAAAGCGCGCACATGCCATACGGCCATACGGAAAAAGCGCACAAGGTGCAAACTGTGCCCCCCACACACACAGACACACACACACACACCGCACACAAAATGCAAACTGTGCCGCACACACACACACACCGCGCACAAAGTGCAAACTGTGCCGCGCAAACTCCGCACACAAAGCGCTGCCATGACACACATACTATGCGCAAAACGCCATACAGGCTACGCGCACGAGGTGCAAACTGGACCACACAAGCTACGTGCACAAAGCGCAAGCTGTGCCACAGAGGCTATGCACATAAAGTGCGAACCCTGCCACACAGGCTACGCACACAAAGTGCAAACTGCGCCACAAAGGCTACGCACACAAAGCGCGAACTGTGCCACAAGGGCTGCGCACACAAAGTGCAAACTGTGCCACAGAGGCTACGCACACAAAGCGCGAACTGTGCCACAAGGGCTACGCACACAAAGTGCAAACTGTGCCACAAAGGCTACGCGCACAAAGTGCAAACTGAGCCACACAGGCTACGCTCACAAAGTGCGAACTGCGCCACAAAGGCTACGCGCACAAAGCGCGAACTGTGCCACAAAGGCTACGCGCACAAAGCGCGAACTGTGCCACAAAGGCTACGCGCACAAAGTGCAAACGGTGCTACACAGGCTACGCACACAAAGTGCAAACTGTGCCACAGAGGCTATGCACACAAAGTGCGAAGTGTGCCACACAGGCTACGCACACAAAGTGCAAACTGAGCCACACAGGCTACGCGCACAAAGTGCAAACTGCGCCACAAAGGCTACGCGCACAAAGCGCGAACTGTGCCACAAAAGCTACGCGCACAAAGTGCAAACTGTGCTACACAGGCTACGCACACAAAGCGCAAACTGTGCCACAGAGGCTATGCACACAAAGTGCGAACTGCATGTGCCACAGAGACTACGCACAGTTCCACAAAGGCTACGCGCGCAAAGTACAACTGTACTGCAAGCAAATTATCAGATGTCTTGTCTGTTTTTTATTTTGCATTAGCAAAATATTCTGATTATATGTATTTGATTTGTCTTTGAAGGTTCCCATACGATAAAAGAAAAAGCATCTACTTTATGTTTTTTCTTTTTTAGGTTATTGGCAATCTCTCGGCCCCTGACCTGGAGAAGTAAATAAAGAAAATAAAGAAAATCAAGATTTATTTTCTTTTTTTTCTTTATTTACTCGGAGGCTCCAAAAGTAAATAAAGAAAATAAAGAAAATAAATCTTCATTTTCTTTATTTTCCAAAAGCCTCCAAAAGTAAATAAAGAAAATAAAGAAAATATAGATTTATTTTCCCTGGCAATCTCTTGGTCCCAGACCTGGAAAAGTAAATAAAGAAAATAAATCTTTATTTTCTTTATTTTCTTTATTTTCCAAAAGCCTTCAAAAGAAAATAAAGAAAATAAAGATTTGTTTTCTTTATTTTCTTTATTTACTTTTGTAGGCTTTTGGAAAAAAAAGAAAAAAGAAAATACAGATGTATTTTCTTTATTTTCTTTATTTACTTTTGAAGGCTCCAGGAAAATAAAGAAAATAAAGAAAATCAATCTCTATTTTCTTTATTTTCCTGGAGCCTTCAAAAAGGTCAGGCCGTCAAATAGTACAGAGTGGTCTCTCCTACATATATATATACACATATATTTAGTTATATTAACATACATATATATGTATATGTATGTAAATATAAATATTTATATATATATATATTTTTTGCACATGTATACATACATACATGTATATATATTTATGCACATGTCTACATACATACATACATACATACATACATATGGTAACCCCCCCTCCACTACACTGGTTTTCTTGTGCCTAAATAAGGAAGTGTACATAACTTAATGGTGGTCTAAAAACTATATCTATTAAATTGCTCCGTCTTTAATGACTCCTTCTTTACTTGTGCCCCATAGCTACTTTGTTTTTTTATTCCTGCGACATACTACTAGTTTACAAGACAATGCAATAAACCAGGCAAGACAGGTGGAATTTTGAAGGGGGCATGTTTCCTGGCTTTTAATTCATACTGTTGGCCTGTTTTTTTTAAATGTGTTCTTTTTGAATTCATTTCCCCTTAAATTGTTTCACGCGCAGCTTTCCACAGCCCATTGTATTCTCCTGTCAGGTCACTTGCATCCACCGCATGCTATGACCACAGAGTCCACTCAAACAGGTGTTGCCCTGCAACTTTTTTAAGGATAAGATTTGTATAAGGATAAGCTTGCACCCAAGTGCAGATCAGAATCAAAGGTCCCCCCAAAAAAAACATCACACCACAGCCACATCATGCTCCAATATTTCTTCAGGCTCCACTTGGGCCAGGCTCTAGCCATTCAGAGTTCCACAGAGGCCTCGAAGAGGCTTATTTAAATTGGCTTATTTATATGCTTATTTAAAAGAGTAAGATTTTATAAGGAGGCTTATTTATTCAGAGGCTGGATTGGGTCTTTGGAAAACCCCATAGCTCCTCGCAGCTGTGCTTGTTCTTGCAGCTTGCAGTCCAACTTTTTTTCGCCACACCTCTCAACACAAAACCTGAGTATTGGTGGGGAGGTTGCATGTATATATATATATATATATATGTGTGTGTGTATTATGCACAATATGTGTATTATACACAATATGTGTATTATACACAATATGTGTATGTATTGAGTATATTTGAATGATTCTGAATATATTTCTATGTTTCTTATGTTTTTACTTGAGACCTCCATGATTTCCAATTTTTTTCCTCAAAAACTTCAGGTCCGGAGTCACGAATTCTTTGCAAGCGCTTCATGAAGACCAAGCGGCTTTGCCGCCGGCTGAGCGAACAGTCGCAGCACGCCATGCAACGCCACAGCTTTGATCCCAAGGCGTGACTTGCAGCTGCGAAATGCGACTGACCAGTCGCGGAGACCAAGAAATGGGAAAGAAAAACTTGAAACTGAAAGAGCAACGACGTAGAAAATATAGAAAATAATCATATTTTAAATGTTTTTCTGACTTGCATCACCAGTTGCATCATGAGTTCCACATCGACAAATTATGAGTCTCAAGATTTGATGACCTTGAAAGGTTGGTTCGATCATGTGGCACAGCAACCAAAGGTCATCATCAATGGCGACATTGGAGCAAGTGAGGCCGAACCTGTTGCTGACACTGAGCAAGCAATGAAGCAAGGGCGATCCGCTTGAAACCAAAACAGGTTTCAATGTTACTTCACATGCATTGATTTTTATTTGATTTTTGATGAATTGTGACGAATTAGATGCATTACAAGTGGGAAACTCCTACTTTGTGTTTGCTGTGTCAAGAGCGCAGGAAAGGTCTTGCGTCAGTCTCTCAAGAGGTGGAAATCAGTCCGCATCTTAGAGCGGCGCTAACTTTGTTCCTTGGAAAATGGGGTGCTGAGTCAGTGAGACACCACCGAACAGATCCGAACAGCAAAGATTGAGAGAAAGTGAGAAAAGAGAGGAGAGAGAGGAGAGACAGACAGAGAGATAAAGTGAGACATAATGAGAGTGAAAGATTGTGTGAAAGATAAGCGCGAGAGAAGATAGAGGAGATGAGAGGAGAGATCGTGAGAGAGTGAGGCCGGGAGATGGTGGTGAAGCGCGCTGACGTCACAGCTTTGTCGCAGACGATGCAAAATGTCATACTGGCACGTGAGCGAGTCACCTGAGACAATCAGAGACTTTGATTATTTTTGTTGATTCGACTCTTCAATGACTACTCTTCAATGACTACTCGCACGGAATCCCAGAAATTTCTTCAGAATTTCTTCGAGCTCTGGCGCCAGGCGTGGGAGTTGATGACGCAGACAAAGGCAGCGATCAACAAGGTCACCTCCGGTGCAACAATGTGGAGACACGGAATTGCAAAGCCGCTTTGCAACTCCAATTTTGACATCAAACTCACCACCAGTGTTTCAAAACACGATGCGCTGCCAATGGCAGTTGCGTAGGCCCTGCAAAACGCGTTGCCTTTGACCGCAACAGGTGGACTTCAGCCCTTTGCATGCTGATGTGCAACGTGTCAAGGGCCTGGATTCTGTCAACATGTAGGAAAAACACGTTGCCGAGTTCCCACATTTTGAAACAGAACTTTAAACCGGAACTAAATAGAACTAAATTGGCAGATTTGCATAAAAAAGTGAGGTAGAATAAAATTGAAGTGGAGCTGCCTCCAAATAATTCTATTTTGCATTCATTGGCTTCAGACTATGGTCACTGTATGTCAGTGTCATGTTCTGAGTGATTCACCACAGATCGACATGCTGGGCTTTGTGACATAGAAAGCTTCTCAACATTTCTTACCAGCGGTGCATTCACTCGGTCCATTTCCACTTCCTTTATTTGATCTTCTCTCAATCAGTTTGGCCTCTCCTTTTTTTTTTGGGGGGGGGAAGACACCTCCTTCTGACCTTTATCCTTTTTTGGTGTCAGATATGTTTCCTGGTTCTTTTTGCTCCTTTGCGGGGAGACATGCGTTAAGTCAAAACACACTTAAACAATTAATCTGATGTTTCCCAAACTAATTTTGTTCTATTTTAAACTCACTAAACTCGAAGAAAATTCGAAGAATAAGATGTTTCTTTTCTAAAGACTAGGAACCTCTATTTAAGTCTATTTGTCCTCATATTTTTCGAGGTTCTGGAGGAGTTGCGGGAGACGCGAGCCGAACTGCCCAAGATCATGCGAGGCATTGAGGCGGAAATCGCATCGTGACGGTTGCATTTGGTTTCGAATCAGATCGGTTGCCGTTTCTGTTTCGTCTTATCATCTGAACTTGGAAAATCTTGGAAACACAAAATCATAATCATTTGGTTTCCAATTTGGAAACAGCATCTTCTCGTAGCTTCTCGTATCTTGCCACACTTTTGGAGTTTCCAAAAGGCGCAATCTCACATGTCCCTTGACAGCGAAAGGTGGACTTCACACCCATTATGCGTGGGCTTCAAGCGCGAAGCTAAAGGGAAGACTGTAAGACGCAGAGTGCAGCCAAAAGGAAGTCTAAAAAGGGAAGTCTAAAGCTAAGAATTGAAAGAAGACTCAACAGAAAGAAAGAAGGCTGAAAGAATCTGGAAGAATCGGGAAGAGAAGAAGACCTGTTCTATCTGACACTTCTGCGGACATCAAAGGACCAGTTTTTTTTTGGCTTAGAATACTTTTGAAAGACCATTTGAATTCTCCAATGTTTGTTCTGTCCGATTCTTTTTCACATTACAATCTTTGTTTTTTCCTTTCCTTTCCTTTCCTTTCCTTTCCTTTCTTTCCCTTTTGTAGTCCTTGAAGGGCCTTGTTTGCTTTGCTTATCTTTCTTGTCCTTGTAGTCCGACTGTAGTCCGACTGTGTAGTCCTTGTTCAAAGCCCCCAAGGACCGAAAGCGCATTGATGAGGCGACTGCCCCGAGACCCTTTTCAAGTAGCACAGTCTACACTGTCTACAGCAGTATCTTGTTGATTCTTGTTGTATGTTTCATGTTACGCCACGTCTTACAAATTCTTACATCATGCTACATCACATTGCATTATATTACATCTTCTTACATCATTGCTTGCCCTAAAGAAACAATCTTTGCAGGGGAAAAAATGGAAGTTCCGCTTTCAGAACTCAAATTGTTGGAGCTTTGACTGCAAAGAATGTACAAAGCTTGCCAGAGCTCTTGTTTGGATTTAGGAGTTCGGTGAGAAGCTAGTGGAGGAGCCAGTCCCAACATTGAAGAATTGACACTGAAAGGCGAACTGTGAAATTTGATGGTTGCTGAATTTCACAGAACCCAAAGAACTTTCAAAGAACTTGTTGGATTTTGAATTCAAATTTGACTTGTTGGAATTGTTGGATCTGCCAATCGCCTTGGGGCAGTGCAACACAGTTCCATCCAGGAGATGCACAGATTGCGGCGCGACTGTGATTTCACACAGGTGAACCAGAATCTGGAGCAGGCAGATGGCACTCACTGACTCAGTTGACTGAGTTTTCTGCGCTTTGAAATATGTCAAACTGTGAAGATGAATGAATAATCAATGAAATCTGAAATAAGTAAAAGATTGAAGATTCAGAAATGAATGAATAGATACGAAACAAATAAATGAAATAAATGAAATTCAGATTTGAAGTTCGTTGGACGATGCGTTTCTCGCGGTGCGCAGGTGGAGCCGGCGCTGCGCGCCTTGCGTCAGGCGGTGCGAGAGAACCGCATCAACTGCGAGGATTTAGCGCCACTCACCGAGGAGGCGAGCAACGAAAAACAGAGAAAAAGAGAGAAATACTGAAATGCTTAATATTGATATATTAGTAGATATTGATAGATATTTAACCTATGTTCTATTTATACTGAAGATATATAGAATATATATATATATGAATATATTTGTATATATATTTCTATTTTGTTTTATTTTCACGTTTTCTTTCTTTGTTTCAGCTCGGTTGTTCCGAAGTCGATTGTGCAGGTGCAAAGGCTCCACAGCAATTTCAGTGATTTCAGACAGACCAGGCGCCACGGTGTGGCTCTTGCGGCTGTTGCCGGAGACCGTTTCACCGGTTTTGCTTCTGCAACAAACGTAAGAGACATTAGAAATATGTAAATAAATGAACATAATGTACAAAATGTACATATATATATATATTTGTACATAAACAAGTTAGTAAGAAGAATAACGAGCTCAAACTCCAACTTTGCTTTGGAGAATCCACCGGTCGACGATGCAGGGTGAAGGAGTTCTGCAAGTTGCAAGAGGAGTTAGCAGCTGCTCCGGGCATAGCACTTCTTGTCAGAGTTGGCTGTTGATTTTGCTGAAATGTTGGCAGATTTGGCCGTTAAGACAGCAAGTCAGAAGTCCCCGCTCTCCAGTCATGTTTAAATGGTGCAGGTATCAAATCCCACCCAAACCGCTCTGATTGCCTTGACAAATACCTTCAAAAAATGGAATTGGTATGTTCCTACTCCACTTTGAAGTATCCTTCAAGGCAGCTGCCACTCTAGAACTCAGATCTCTCGGCTAGATGTGTGGGAGCTCTATCGTGTTCACAACTGAAACGACTGAGGTCAAGATCTTTGTCACAGGTGAACTGAAAGACATCGATTTGTCTCCTTTGCAAGCCATCAAGGATACCTTCACACGATCAGAAGCTAGCAGTTTTCTTTGGGAGTGAGAAATCTGCTGTTGGTTGGGGTAAGTCCGCTATGTTCCTTGGTCTTCTTGAAGCATCATTGCATCATTCTTTTTGAAAGCCGAAAGAGATTGAAGTAAGATGAAGCAAAAAGTGAAGTAAACAGTATAGTAGACAGTTTAAACATGTCAAAACAGTCTGATTTGGCCAATATTTCAGAGCACAGAAAAAACAAAGCTAAAAGAAACATAATATTTAGACAGGAATGCCAGCACTTCTGCGCTTCAGGAGCGTCAAGAGCCACTCAACGACTGCATTTTGCAGGTGCTGAAGGGAATTGGCTTCTGCCAAATAGAGCAGAAATTGTTTTTTCTCAGGAATTTCTGTGATGACTTCTTTGGAATTTACAATCTACTGGCATCAGATTGGCGGTTGCCGTAAGCTGCTCCAAGCTTTGCTTGCCCTATGCCCTTGGGAAATGTGTGAATTCCATAGGAATCCACATAGGAATCCATAGGAGTTCTGAGGGACTTCGTAGGACTTCTGAGTTCGCCATACGTTTGCACAGCGGTGAATCGTCAAGGTCCTTCAGGAAGTCAAGGGCGTCAAAGAGATGTGCCTTGGGCTTTGGGCTTAGCATGGCTTGCATCCTCAGCATGGACAGATGTTTGAGCCATCTTTTAAGAACACAACTCTTAAAACATCTTAAAAACATATTGAACTCACCAAATATGAACATGTTGAACTTTGGGACCAAAGACGTCCAAAGAATGGCCGGAAAACACGAGGTCATCCACCGGAAGCATTTGTTCCGTACCGTACTCTTGGTAAATATTGGTGCATAATGCTCTGCAGAATGTATCCTACAGATTCTCTGAAGTGAATCTACTAAAGTGTTTTGAAGAGTGTTTCGACTGCCATGTTCAACGTCACAGCCTTTGCTTTCGAGGCAACCAGACGGGCCGCAGGCTCCTTCCGTGTTGCTCTCATGGCCAAACCAATCCATGAAGAAAGAGAGGTTTTTGAGAGCAGATGTTGCGATGATCTCGAAAGACTACTAAGGATGTCAAGACTAGACCATCCAAACCCGCAGGAAGGTACTGTATCTAAAGGCATGGCCAAAGAATGCTCACATTTGCTGGAAGTTGGTACCACCGACCCCCTGTTGCCAAATGTCCGAATTCCATTTTCTTATTCTCTTCTATTCCATTGGATTCGATTCGATTCTCTTTTCTCAGTCTTTTGTCTACTCTCTATATTTCTCTAGTCTTTGATCTTTCACGATATTTCTCTATTCTATTCTCTTTCTCTGTCTATTCTTTTCTCTATATTCTCTCTATTCTTTCTCTATTCTTTCTATATTCTTTCTCTAATCTTTCTCTATTCTCTTCCCAACTCCTTTGAAATCCTTCAGGACAAGGTCAGGGCTGAGCTTCAAGGAGTCGTTCAAGACTTGCGCCTGGCTGGGGAATCTCAGGGACCTTCCACAGCGGAAGCGCAGTTGGCCAATGCAGCCCGCATCGTTTTTTGTCACTTGTACATTCTCAAGTAGATTCTTAAGTAAATTCTGAAGTAGATTCTGAAGTAGATCTCAGAACTGTAATCTTTTCAAAGTAGCTTAGCATACTGAAAGAATCTACGTGATTTTGGTGATTGAATTGGGGAGTGTGGTCCTGGGCCCGACATGGGACTTGGTGCATCTTGGTGCAAGTGCTTCCTTACTTCACCGTTGTGACTGAGCCGAACTCATTTCGTGTTTCGTTGAACTCGAGAGAATTGGTACACTGAGGTCACGACCAATTTGGTCGACTCCATTCGACATGAAGTAATGAAGGCGGGGCCAAGGGAGTTCAAATGACTTCAACATCTAAAAAAGATATGTGTGTTAAAATGTGTTATGTGTTCAACTCTGTGTATGTTATAGAATGTCATTGTATGTTATCATTTTCACATGTTTATAGTATGTTATCTTAGTATATTAATTAATGTATATTATATCTGTATGTTATCTTCTTGTCTCAAAGCTTTCTCTTGTGCTTCGTGGTCTCAACATGCCGCCACTACTCTCTTCGATGCAACATGGCCAGCTCTCAGGTTGCAAATTCATGCATCCTATGCAGCCCCTTTTTGTGGGTTACCACATGTTACCACTATATCAGACTCGTACTGCTTGAGCTTCGCGGCTTCAAGGTGGACCTTGCCCCTTTGATGACTGAGATCAAAGACATCCGCTCAAAGGCCACACTTTGTCCGTGTCATTTCCAGAACAAAACATTCAAAGTTGCAGCTGTTGGAAAGTTGAGTGGTTCTATGTGGTTCTGCTTTCTTAATACTCAGTAGAACAAGAATACATGGGTCGTCAAGGCGGCTACTCTCATCACCCCTTTTCTGAGATGGCTTGTGACAACAGAAGCAGAGCAAAAAAACATGGAACCTCATGGGATCATCATGAGAACATCATGGAACATGGTTAGAGATCAGGTGGAAGTGTCCAGCTCTTTAAAGCGCAAAGCTCAGCAGCTTTGGAAGTGGCAAAGTCCGACATTTTGGATGCGCATATCGGGATTGTACCTATATCTTGACAAGACGTCAGCACCATTCAGCATCCACGTGTTGAGAGCTGGAAACTTGGAATGGTGATAGTTGAGCAGTTGGTTTCGCGTGGGTTCTTTCTGAAAAGTCTCCGAATGCAAGACATTTCAATTTCAAAGACTGCAGTCGAAAGCGAAGAAGGCTCAAATAGGTCATGGTTGCGTTTTGCATTTTCAGAAGCTTCGGTTGCTTCCAATGTTTAAGACTCACACGCGGCCTTTCCAAATTGCAAAGATCAAGAAACTCCACCAGACAGGCAAAGGTTGGCTTCTCCAGCTTTCAGAAACACTAGACACTAATAGACAGACACTAGTTGCAGTCTGTAGATTGCTTTGCACGATCAGAGAGGGAAAGGAGATGAAAAGATGAAAAGAAGATGAAAAGGAGATCAAAAGGAGATCAAGATGAAAAGAAAAGAAGCAAAAAAGAAAAGAAGATGAAAAGAAAAGAAGATGAAACGAAAAGAAGATGAAAAGAAAAGAAGATGAAAAGAAAAGGAGATCAAAAGGAGATCAAGATGAAAAGAAAAGAAGATGAAAAGAAAAGGAGATCAAGAGGAGATCAAGATGAAAAGAAAAGAGATGAAAAGGAGATAAAAAGGAGATCAAAAGGAGATCAAAAGGAGATCAAAAGGAGATGAAAAGGAGATCAAAAGGAGATCAAAAGGAGATGAAAAGGAGATCAAAAGGAGATGAAAAGGAGATGAAAAGGAGATCAAAAGGAGATCAAAAGGAGATCAAAAGGAGATCAAAAGCAGATCAAAAGCAGATCAAAAGGAGATGAAAAGGAGATGAAAAGGAGATCAAAAGGAGATCAAAAGGAGATCAAAAGGAGATGAAAAGGAGATCAAAAGGAGATGAAAAGGAGATGAAAAGGAGATGAAAAAGAGAAAGGAGGGAACCCAAGGGAACCTTAGAGGGACGGAATCAGCTCCTAGGAGACAGCGACCAAGGCGACAGAATGAGCACATGACCAAGAGCGACTTTGCTACGGCGCTGGAGGCACCACAGGGGACTCACCATATTCGAAGCGCATTGACAAACAAAGAGCAAAAAACAAAAAAGTAAATGAATACAGATCATATGAAGTAAGTCTATTTAGATATATCATGTTTAAATGCAGAGAACACGCAGTATCACTTGTAATTCGGGCATATCCACCTTGCTTCCGTGAATCTTGAAATCATTTGGCCTTGCCTCCTTTGGCACCTTTGGCAGAGAGAAGCTCTGCACTTCGCTAGGAATTGCGGGGCCACTTCTCCTTGCTGCTGACGTCCTTCCGGGAGGTGCACTGAGTAATGCGAAGCACCGAGTAGATCCAAGTAGCACAACACAGACTTCCAAAGAATGGAGCTTCCAAAGGATTCCAAACAAGATTCTTCCAATGTTTCCAAATTGCTTTGACTATGTCCAAATTCCCATTCCAAGTTGGAGGGCCCGTGCAGCATCCTGCACCGTGATTATACGATTGTGGAATCAATCACTGCATTAGATTTTGTGCAGGTCTTCAATTGAACATATTGCCTAAGTGGCTGCAGTGGCGAAACTCGTTGAGTTCATACATGTTAATACTAAAGATTGCAGCTGTAAGTCCAAGTTGAATTTGTGGCAAAGAGTGTCCAGAATTCGAGGTTTGCGATCACTCATCGGGCGTTTGATGCTCAGATGCCTGCAAATGCAACATGCAAGTGAGAAAGTGAAGGAACTGAAATATTTTCAGCAAGTCAACTTGTTGAATATGGATTGCCATGGAATGCCTGCTTGTCAGTTTTCTTACCCGCTTGTCGCAGAGGGATTGCATTCGCGATTAGAACAAGGAAGAGCTAAGCTCGGCGAGTCAAATCTGTTTTGTCTATCGAGTTTGCCCTTTTTGATATTTGAGAACTGAACAGCACAGGCGCAACGAAGAGAAACACTCTTTGAGTTCTCATACAAGTCCTAGAAGTCTTAGTCAGCTGTAGATCGCTCTCTGAGGTTTCAGCATCTGCGGTAAACACTCTGTTGCATTTGACCCAGTGGTGCGGAATGTGTAAAGTTAATTAAAATGACAGGTTTCTAGACTCACGCTGTATCTAGATCTAGCTGCAGCTGTGCCAGGCTGTGCCAGTAGTGCTTTGGGTTTGACTTAAACAGCATGACCTGTGTTCACAGTGCTCACTTCTTAGGCAAAACCTACTGGAGCAACGGCAACGGGAGAATGAGACCACTGCCGAGGCATCGGCCGAGTATTCTTTGGATCCAAGTTCTTTCAAAGTTTTGCTGAAGACCTAAGTTTGTGCTTTTGAGTTTATGCATTTTTTGTATGGTTTTGTCTACCGGTGAGGTCAAGTAGAAAGTATCTGCATATGTTGAGATCTTTTGCATACTTTGTCAAGTAGGCCAATAAACATGCAAACATGCAGACTAGGCATAGAATGTACTAGATCACACGAATTAATAGTACATACAAAATCATACATAATATATCATAACATACTAATGCATCCATACAGTATATATATATACATTGTTTTTAATCTACATACATAGTATGCAAAAATATGCAACATGTTTAAACAAGTGTAAAGTCTCGATGTACCTGCACAGCATTGAGGACTTCGATTTCTTGCGGCGAAAGCTACGAGACACGCAGTCGGTGATCGGTCAGGCGAACCTACAACAGTGAATCCCTTTTGAATCAGCATAAAAGGGTTCAAAAAAGATAGTGTTCAAAAGATTACTTTAAAACGATAGTTTTGTAATAAAAAATGTTCTAAATCTTTTGATTGCATCCTTTTTGGATCCTTTTGACATTTTCGGTGCTCTGATGGGTTCAGTGCAGTCACGCCTCAAAGGTGGGCAGCCGTCATGACGAGCTGAGAGGAAGAGTTGCGACTGGAAGGCCTCGAAGAAAGAGTTGCTCCTGACATCTCCTGTCATGTTTATGTGTTCAACTCATCCTTATGTCATGTTAATCGGCTCCTTATCCTTATGTGTTCAACTATCCTTGTCATGTTAACAACAGTAAGAAGTCAATCGATAAGAGTTAATCGATTACCACAGTAACAGATACTACTAATTCAGAACATGTGAAAAAAACACTAGTTATACAACGAATTCATAAGATTAGGTTTGATTTCATTATGTGAAATTTAAAGCATAATATATCTACAAATAGTCAAAGTGCAAAGTTAAGATCTGGATTGGTTTTTGAATGAACCTTTCTACATTTCTAAGTCTGAAGAGTTCCATGTTTTCGAATGGTTGATCAATTGCGATGCTTCCAGGCCACCAGAGCATCCAGTCGAAATGCGACAACCACAGGCAGGGCTGAGAGATGTCAGGATGAATCGAAAGAAAGAAATGTAAGAAATAAGACAAAACAAGCTAGAAATAATGAACATGATTTAAAAATGCAAAGACGTCCTGCGTCGCAATAGATAAGTATGTAGGTAAAAATGAAAGAAAGCAATGAATGGAAGATATGAAAGTACACATCTGAAGTTTTAAAAAATGCCACGCAGATTTCTCCTTCGGAAATTCTGAGGCGCAGCAGGAGCCAGTGACTCGAATGGAGCCACGGGCCATGCCGCCTTTAGAGCCTGTCACTCAGGCCCGAGACATCCTGAGACTGTGCAAAGGTAGAGAATAACAACAAATATAACAACAAGATACAACAAGTAGAGAATAACAAATTAACACTGTAACAAAGAGAATAACAACAATTTCAGACTCAAGAACAACTAGATTACGTTGTGCCCAGAGAACAACTAGATGAGTACAACTAAGTTGCACATATGAGTAGCATGCAACATACAACTTCAATCACTCCATGGTGACGAGTTCATACTCCATGATTGCGAAGTGTAGCATGGCACTGGGGTCAAAGTGGCTTTTCGGTGAAGCCATTCTTTGGACTGGAAGCACTTTTTCCATTCTTTTTCTATGTGCTTTCTCTTTGTCACTCTGAAAGCAGTGCGACTCCATTGACTCTTCTCCTTCACTTCTCCTTCACTTTTCTTCACTCGTCTCCTTTGACTCCGTCACTGTAAGATCGTGCAGAGACGATTGCCAGGTGCACGAACCAGTGGCTCCAATGGAGCCACGGGCCACACCATTTGAGCCAGTCACGCCAGATTGCTCAGCACACAAAGATTCAAGGGAGAAAGCATAGAGAAAGAAGCAGAAGCATAGAGAAGCAAAGAGCATATAGAGAAAGCATGGAGATTCGAAGATTTTGAGGACTGGAACCATGGTGCTGAGTTGAATTCCTGGTGCCCAAGGCAGTCCCTTGCACAACGTCGACCCTGAGGCTGTTCCAACTTTGCAATGACATAGCCTGCAACACCACCTTTTTTTGCGGTAGTCGTTAAGAAGTCACAACAAGCTACAAGAAGCCACGAAAATGTCACAAGGAGTCGCAAGTACAACAGTTTCCCAAGTGAAGATAGTGAAGTCATGTGAATTCTCAGGGTCTCAAGAAGTGCTATGGATCTCATGTTTCAGGGCTCAGTGGCTCGGACAAAAACTGTCCGTGGATAAAGCGCTGCGAAGAATGTGCGAAAAAGCGGTGTTCATTGCAGGACTTTCTTAGGCCTCCAGCAATGTAAAAACATGTAAAACTGGAGGCCTAAGAAAGGCACACTTTGCGGCTGGAGGATGTTGCCTTCTTAGGCCTCGGACTGGCGTTCAAAAGGTTGTAGTTCGGGAATCGCATCGGTTGGAAACATTTGATTTCAAGGTACCAGGGACTCCTTCTCCAGGCATGGTGATCAAATCAAACATTATTTACATCAAAAACCATTTTTTACCATCTAACAATATTACTAGGATCAAGCAACTGATAGCGTTATGATTGTTAGGAAGGAAGGAAGGAAGGAAGGTTCCTAACAACAACAACAACAACAACACCAGCAGCAGCAGGAGCAGCAGCTGCAGCTGCTGCTGCTGCTTCTACTACTACTACTACTACGACGACTACTACTACTACTACTACAACAACAACAACAACAACAACAACAACTACTACTACTACTACTACTCCTACAACTTCTACTTCTACTTCTACTTCTACTCCTACTCCTACTTCTACTTCTTCTACTATATCGTTTTCGTCGCCGTCATCCTCGTCATCATCATCATCACCACCATCACCACCGCCACCATCATCATGATGATGATGATCATCATCATCATCATCATCATCGTCATCCTCATCATCATCATCATCATCATCATCATCACCCCTATCATCATCACCAGCACCAGCACCAGCACCAGCATCACCAGCACCACCACCATTACCACCACCACCACCAGCATCATCATCATCATCGTTATCGTCATCATCATAATCATCATCATCATCATCATCATCATCATCATCATCATCAGTTTCGCTTACACCACCACTATGATCACAGATACATTATGATACATTGATACATAGACACAAAATTGTCTCACTAGTTGTGTCCAGCTCAAACATGGGAACATGTTTAAGTGCAAGGTTCCAGTTCCCAAATATTGCAAACACCATGCGCAGTGCGAGATTCCAGTTCCAAAACGTTGTAAATACCGTGCAAATACAAGGTTCCAGCTCCAAAGCGTTGTAAATATTTTACTATGCAACACGCAAGGTTCCAGCTCCCAAATCGATCTCATTCTTGGTGGATAATTTCGTTTAATTAACCTAAATCATATTTTTTGGTCCTGCTATTTTTTTTCGATCCTGACAATGATGATTTGTTTTGATTTTCTAAGGCCTTCTCAAAGTCTTGACTGTCGGAGGAAATTTGGATCCGATCTTCCGCACTGGAATTGCCTCAGAAAATAAGTAAGTCGTAGGTTTGGGTTCCCTAGGTAAGTGCCTAAAGAGTAGACACATGTGACATTCTCAGTTGGAACACAGGTGTCCCTAGTTTTGAAGTGGCACACAGGCTGATATTTTTTAGTTGTGTGCAGTGCAACTCTGAGTGCAACTTCGCAGCTCCACTTTGCTTAGAAAACTAGTTAAACTATGCTAGGAACAGCGATAATAGGCAGTAGCTAGGAGTCAAAAATAGTCAAAGCTCAGTTTTGGCATCAAACTGGAACAGTCGAAAAGCACTTAATCTCCCCACCTCACCCTTTGACACAGTTCGCTGGGATCCTTTCTTTCCACTGAGCCACAAAGACAATGCAGTGTCACAGCTTGCGCAAAGTCAGCCCGCATTGGGCGTCACCGTGAAGAAATGGAATGCCCACCTTTCATGACTATACAGTACCTCTATGTACCTCTCAACATCCTTCAGCATCTCTCAACGATTTCATAATCTCTCAGCACTCTACTTTTAATAGACTCTACTCATCTCTACTCTCAATATTTAGAAATACGTGAAGTCTTCGTTCAGCCATGGCGACCTTCGAGGGCCTGGAGTTCCCAGCAGACTGGGATGAAATTGAAGTCGAGGATGAAGAGGTCGAGGAGCCATTCCAAGAGGTCAGGGATGGAAAAAGAGCAAGATGAGATAGGATGAGATAAGATGAGATAGGATGAGATAAGATGAGATAGGATGAGATAAGATGAGATAAGATGAGTAGAGGGAGAGGAAAGGGAGAGAGAAGAGAGAGAGGAGAGGGAAAAGAGAGAAAGAGAGAGAAAGAGAGAGAAAGAGAGAGAAAGAGAGAGAAAGAGAGAGGTAGACAAGACGTTAACCTCCAAGTATCCAGAAGATCCAGAGAAATGTTGAGGAAAGAATTACCCAGAGTCCAAGAAAGAATGAACCGCTGACCTACCCTGTGCTTCCAACCACGGCCGCAATCTGAGTACGGTGATGGAAACATTTGGAAGCAACAAACACGCAGCATACAAGTGTGACTATGCCACACTGAACTGCTATGGAAGCATGACACGCAAAGGGTCATAGTATGCGCATTGTGTTGATTTGCGTTGAATATCGTTGAATACTTTCCTAAGAGAGGTGATGACTTGCCGATTGCGATGCCATGCGATGTAAAAAAAATACATTGGGATGCATTTAGCAGATGAATAATGCTGGCCTGAATGAAGAGACTCCTGTCCATTTGTCACATGTGCCAGTGACTAGTGAAATCACGGCAGGATGTGCAAATGCCTTTAATCACCATCATTCAGCAATACTAACATTCAGGAACCATTCTTAGCATTCGCCATCATGAACCTCGAGTAAAGCACAGCAAAGCTCATCCGGTCGCTGATGTGTCAGGTTGACGATGGTGACATCATAGACCCTGGCGACGGAATTGAGGACCTTATGGAGGACCCTGTGGAGGACCCTGTGGAGGACCCTGTGGAGGACCCTGTGGAGGACCCTGTGCAGTTCGAGGACGCCGAAGATGACGAAAACGAAGTGCAGCCTGAGAATGAAGAAGTGGAGCAGGAGCTCCCATGGAGATGCGGCGAATCCATGTGCAGTGCAAGGGAGACATTTTCTTCATTGAAAATCAACATGAAATCAACATGAAATCAACATGAAGTCAACATGAAACACTTTCTGAAGACATTGAAGTCAACAGTGTAAGAAAGTGGTCTTTAACCTTTTGTTCTTAGGACTACGAAGTTGACGATGGCATTGATCGAGATTTGGGCTGCGAAGAGGAATTCGACGAGGTAGTTGAAGAGGCTGAAGAGGTTGAGGTTCGACAACCGGAGTTTTGATGCTCTTGTTGGAATCAAAGTAGTGAAAGGTAAGAATTCATTTGGCTGGCGTACGCATTGAAAATTAGGTGGTCTTAGTTCATAGATCCTACAGCCGCAAAGGGTCTTAAATTTGTCCTTGCTGAATTTTGTATGTTGTACTGGGGTCTTGAATTTGCGAACACTTCTTCGTATTTCTTTGAGAGCTCAATTGATGGTTTCTTTGTTCAATTGGGTAACTGGATCGAGACCATGCCTCCGAGTGGTTGGATGGGGTCTGATTGGCGCAGTTTCACTATATTTTGTTGAGACAAAGCTGACAAAGCACCAGTCAGCTGGAACAGATGCAATGCAATCAGATTGCAATCAGACTGATTTGCGTGTAGTCAAAGTAGTCTCGATCTGCGTAGAGCTGTGGAAAATGGTAGGAACAGTTCGGTAGCAATTCCCAACCTGAGCAATTCCTTACACGCCCGGTTGTGAAAAGTTGAGTCCAAGTCATCACAGGAAGACGAAGGTCCCTGGGAAAGTGCCAGAGATGCGTCACTTGGTGAATGGTTGGAGTCCGGTTGGAGTCCGGTTGGAGATTGTTGGAATTCGTTGGAAAGGTAAAGGATGGAGGTAAAGCATGGAGATGGAGTACTTAGAACGCCTGAAGAATCCACAGAAAGGTCACAAGATGTCACAAGAGAAAGGTCCATTGATTCAGATGGCAAGAGGAGAAAGGTCACGGATGGTCACGGGAAGCAGGGGATCCGTAGGCTCATGGTAAGCTTCACCGTTGCGAGGCCTCGAAACCGTCGGTCTCGAAACGGTCGGTCGAGCGGCAATGGAAGTCGCAAAGAGCAGAAACGTTGGCAGTGGAAGACGTGGAAGACATGGACGTCGAACTCCAACACCGAAAAGCATCAGAGTGAGCAGAGCTGGCACAAGGACCACAAGGATTACAAGGACCACAAGGACTACCAGGACCACAAGGATTACCAGGACCACAAGGATTACAAGGACCACAAAAGCCACAAGGACCACAAGGACCACAAGGTCCATTCCTCAGAGATGTAGAACCAAGAAAACAAATGTACATTCCCTAAATTCCCTGTAGCTAAGTTATATGTAGTTGTAGTATGGCTCAGTGATGTGTGTTGAAGCCTGACAGCAATTGAAAGATCTCGTTCAATGCGAGTAATATGTTTACTTGAAAGTGATATGTTTTGTGGTTTGAGTATCAAACTCTCTACAGTGATGAATACCTGTTGGTCCCTAGCTGCCAAAATGAAAGCAGATTCCATATTCACTGCACAGACGTTTTCAATTCATTTCCTGCCTCTTGAGGAGGGATCTGAGGACCGCCGCGGGTCTATTCGATGGGCATGTGCTGAAATTTCGATGGGCACCTGCAAATGAAAATTTATTTGATAGTCATATTTGATAGTCTGATGATTTGTTGTCTTGCTTTCACTGCAAAGTGATCTGACCAAAACTGCATCATTGGAGCTAGGAAACATACAAGTGGCCAAAGCAATCGGGAAAGTGGGGCAAATGGAAATGGAGCAAATGGGTCTCTTGCTTGAATTTTGTGGCATTAAACTTCAAACGGCGAAGTGGTGGCAAGCTTGAGGATTGTGAATAGACTTGCCATGAAAGATGCATCAAAAGCTATCGAAGTTGAGATGAGAATGCTGGGAGATTGGATATGTGATTCACGTGACATTTGGGAGAGGCTAAGGAGAGTTTATGACCGTGCCATCAGTTTCATTTATCCTTCCAGATAGTAAAGCACACAGATGGTTTGGTCAGATCGAGATGTCAGTGTCAAAGTCTGTTAGAGTGCCCATTTTGGGTGATCAGATCGTTATCGTTGCGCTGCCAAGGTGCGAAAGACGCCAAAGCATGCGGTGCAAAGGACACCAAAATGGAGCGTTCCCAAGTGGAAAGAGGGAGCGCAGGAAGAGGCACAGGCCGCCGAGCGCCACATGTCCCACACGGTGTTCCACGGTCAAAGTCCACACATCTCCACACTTTGATCAGCAACTTCACAGATCTTCACAGATTGCGTGGTTTTCACAACGTTGCCCAGCCATGCTCCGAGAATGTCACAGGTTGCCACACCAGGCCAGGGGCGAATGAGATCGTGTCACTTTCAAATTGAAACCTTTGCTCTGCACATGTTTATTTTTTCTTTATGAAGTATTGTGAAGTTTGTCTTCAGATGTCTATAGTACACTGTTGTGAGTCACTTTGTTAGCATGTCTTGAACTTCTTAAGTCAGCGCAGGAGCACCTCGAAAGAGGGAAACAAGCAAGGCGTGAAGACGAAAGATTCCGAAAGATCTCTGAAAGAACCAACAAGAGATGTCTCAGAGAATACCCGAAAATATTTTGGAATGCTTAGGCATTGCATTTTGCATTCATTGCATGAAGCGAACTTTAAAAACACAGCATTCGTAATGTGTAGTCTCTAAAGATCTTTGAAGTTCCACGGAGATTTGCAAGAGATGCCAGGGATGACTTCAGCGCAGTTTCACTGTTGATGCCACTGGCCTCGGCTCAGAGATTTTGACTCGAAACAGTGGGGACGTCGGCAGGGGAAGTTCGAGAAAGAATCGCAGGAGGCCATTGATCCAAGCAGCTTCCTTGACGCAAAAATGTGTGTTTTCTTTGCAACAAAATGCTTCCTTTGTCGATTTTTCTGCATCATCTATGCTAAAAACAATGCTAAAAACAATGGGAAGAATATCAGATACGTCGGCCCCTAAAGGCGTGCAAGTGCTGCGGTGAGCTGTTGCTCTTGTTCCAGGCAGGAAAATCGTCTTCCACGTCTCAATCTTCTCAAGTGCGCCTGCAGTTGCGAGATTTTGTGGCTGCATTCTGCACTGCTCCACTGCAAGCACCTGTAATCTTGAAGTGAAGTGCTTCCAGGCTCTCAGTTCTTTAGCCCTCGTCCAAAATAGTTTCAATATGTTTCAATATCAAAAGCGAATCCAAACCAAATGAATCCAAATGAATTCAAATCGATTTGGATATATCTTCCCGATTCTTCCCTTGTTTTTTCACTTTGGACCTCACCCCAGAGGCACATAGGCCAACCATGGCCAACCAGTGGGGAAAGAAAGCTAACTCGTTTTTTCCCCCTTTTCACCAGTGTAGCGGGCATGCAGTGTGGCACACTGCCTGTGGTCAACATGTTGCAGGTGGTTCATCCCTGGCGTACCGAGGTGCATTTCTTTTTTGATCTTTCTTGAAACAGTAATGGCCGATGGGAACTAGTAGTGCTTGAGAATGTTTGGATAGAACTCAGTACGACTGATAGTCTCTGAAGTCGATGTGATCTGTTTTGATGATGCGCTTCGACCAAGACTAGATGTCTGTCGAACTGACCAGACGTGATGATGTTGTTTTTGGACGAGAGGGTTACAACATTCAGAAGTGCTTGTATATGTTCAAGTCATGCCGTTTGCCCAGTTTCAGAGTGCTTCAAAAATGTTGGTGACTGTAAAAGCAGCTAGTACTAAAGGCCAACTCGCTTACTGTCAATTTGTCAGTAGAAGCTGTGGCAGGTCTTGAGCCGGTAATGCTATTCTTTCGGCATCAAGGGTACCGGATGGCACAAAGAGAGTGAATATGTACAAACGTGTTTCTTGGGTCAAGATGGTTCGAGCAAGTGTCGAGCAAATATGGTTTGGAAAAAATAATGATCATAGATATGATTTTGATGAAGGAATGAATGGAATGAATGGAATCTAATCTCTAATTGGATTGTTTTAATCGATTCTCATGATTTCAACGTGCATTTAATCAAATCTCTTTAGTCTAATCTCTTTAATTCCATAAATCGTTTCGTTTTGTTCCCTCCGGGGCGGACGTTCGCCCAAGAGGCATCATAGATAGACATATGTTATAGACATGCACCGAAGCCACCTGCTGCCCAGCCCCTCGTCTGCAGCCCGGGGGTCCTTCCGAGCGGCACCCCCCGGCCCCCTTTGGCGCCATTGGGAAAAATGGAAAGATGTGCCCCTACGCAGGTATGATGGCCATTTTTGCATCACAGATAACAAAAATCATTCGATTTCTTTAACCTCCAAGCACTTATTCCCGCATGTAATGGCTTTGACTCCGGGCAAACGCCAGCCCCCTAGCGATCCCTAGCGATCTTGTTATTTTTTTTTACGTTTCTCAAATGCCAGGCCACTCCAACGCAGCCCGAAGTGCAGCGCCAGTGGCCGGCGGGGCTTCTCTCACCTTTGCAGGGCAAAGGAGTCAAAGGCGAGGACCGCAACATGACATGCGAAAGATAAAGAACTCTGAATCCTTCAGAATTCTTCTCATGTATTCTTAAAGAATTCTTAAACTTTAGATTAAGTTTAGAATTCTTTGAAGAACAGGAGAATTCTCTGGAGAATTCAAGGAGGCTAAGATATGACTTGCAAAGTCTTCACGACCGCAGTCTTCAGCTCGCATACTGTATGGGCCATGGCCGCGAGGAAAAGTCTTGACGCCGCGGTCAGTTTTTCGTCCAACAGGCAAAGTCGGGGAAGGGAAGCTTTGAAGAAGTGGAAGCACTTTCTTTTAGGCAAAATGGAAGCAGTATTTTTTTCAATTAGAGGAAGCAGTCAATTCTTCAGAAGATGGAATAAATGTGAATGAAGTTACGATTAAGAACAATGAATATACTTGTTTTATCTTTTTTTGGTTTTTATGTGTGTTTCCATTCTATTCCTTCAGGTGAAGCTGCTTCACCTGATTTGGGCTCTTTGGAGTTGGCTAAGATCCAGCATTTTGACCAAGGTCATTCATGACTCATGACGAAGAAAAAGACAAAGCTGTTTCTTTCAACAAGGAACTCAACGTGAAAGTAGTTCGAGGCTTGTTGGCAGGTCATTTTGGAGTTTCTGAACATGATTTTTTCATATCCTTCCACTGTCGACTCGCATACTCCTCTTATGTGCCCGTTTTTCCTAGCAAACTTGAAGAGGGTGCACTAGAACCAAGATCTGGCCAACTTGGGCCCCAGGTATAAGTCTCCAGATCTCTCTTTCTTCTCTCTTCTCTCTTCTTTCTCTTCCTCTCCCTCTACTTACTCTATCTTACTCTACTTTTTCCATCTCCCACTTCCTTTTCTTTCTCTTTTCTTTCTCTTTCTCTAGATCTGACGCCCAAAGTTCAAGCGACATCTCCCCACGCTGCAGGTGTTCCAGCCGGGGTTCAAAGTCAACCAGGTACGGCACGTTGTTATGGCCATGCAGTGAGAGTTCCAACATGTTCCAATGCAAAGTTTGGTAAAGATGATACAACCGGATATGAAAGTCGGTTTTGTTTTCCAGTGCGAACTGCGTCCAGCTTGTGTTCGGCAACTCACTGTTTTTTGTATTTTTGAATTTCCATGCAGGATCAAAAAAAAACATCACACATATTGTCGCATGTAGGTCGGGAAGTGGCTCTTACAGCTCAGACTTGGTCGAACCTTTTTTTACAACCTTTTTCCTAAACGCATAGCTACCCTCGTGGTTTGAGTGCTGTCATTGTCATGTTTGTTGGAGTTTTAATCAAGTATCGCACGAATAGCTTGTGTTTGGCCATGCTGTGGCACGCGTCTCGTTGCACAAAATGTAGCGTTCAACTTGGGGACCTGCAATCTTGATGCAGCATGATGTAGCTATTCTCCTGAGTGGTGTTTTTTCTTTTCTTGCCTGTCTGGAGCGGCCTGGGGGTCACAGGTATTTGAACGTCTTTCGGACCTCGTTTTTGACATCGTTTTTGAAGTAATGGGTGTCATCCTTTTAAGAGAAGTTAGGAGGAAAATAGCACTGTGCCCATAGGAATGATGGCTTGGAAACAAAATTCGTCATTCTGGAACCATTCTGCGTCTCATTAGGATTTGGTTTTAAAGACAAAGTGGTTTGATGCTCCTAATGCATGCGTCCCCATTGGGTTTTGCATTTCTGCGGACATAAAAATTGCAGAAGAGAAGATGTTTTGAACAGCGTGTCCCAATATGATTCGCACAATTTTGCGCTGACTTGTTCAACTTCCCTGAACGCGCGGCGTCCCATGCGGTTTTGAAACTATTAGGAACGTTGCGCTGACTTTCATGTTTGGGTGAAAAGTATGTTTTACAATGGTTTACATCAGTGATCTAAAGTGTGTTGGGTTTGGGAGCGAAGCAGCGCACAGGGCTGCAACCACGAAGAACGCTCAGAGGCGCGATGTTCGCGCTAAACGGCGTCATTCCCCTGTGGAAGCAAAACAGTCAAGCTGAGTCAAGCTGAATCAAGCTGAGTCAAGCTGAGTTTAGCTTCAATGTTTTTTTCAGATGTCGAGTGTCAAAATGTGTCAAACTGTTCGATCAATGCTTTTACACTTGCTTTGGCTTGGGTCATAATTTCTCTTCATTTGAAGGCAGTGTTTCTGCCTTTTGCTGTAAGCCAGGATAAGGCTACATAGTTCTTCCTTTGCGAGCCCTGTTTGATTCAGACACTTGTTGCAGTTGCTATGAGGTGAAAGATATATCTCCTGACAGCATCAATGCCAAGGGATCTCAAACATTTTCCGGAATTCTGTGAAGCGAATACTTTGGGAAGTACAGGAATGACCATGACACATTCACAGAAATGGAGAAATGTCTGCAAACATCGTAAGATGGTTTTGGAAAGTCTCACTTTTTGAAGTAAAGACATGTCATGATCGTTTCAGATATGAAAACATGCCGTGGTCATGTCAGTCACATGGCCGTGCTGTGCAGAAAGACATTGTAGCATAGTATGTTGGTCTTGGAATCTGTGATCAAAACATGGAACAGTTTTGTGATACAGTAGATCGAACAGGCCAGCAAAGGCAGCAACTACTGGTACTAGCGGCCAAAGGCGTGTTTTTTGTGCTGCTGAGTGAGCGTTATTGTCCCTGTATACAGCAGCTGAAGCAACTTGGGTGTGTTTATGGTTTTATTTGGTTTTGTATTTTCCCGGATTGCTGTCCGTGACTCCAGCGGAGTTTGAATCACAAGAATTTGCAAGCTTGTCCAGTAGGTTTTGCGCTCTAGGGAATGTTTCAAGTGTATTGTTTATTACTATTTAATTTTAAATTTTATCTATTTGTTTCTGCATTTATTCTGCATTTTCTAGTATTACTTTTATGTTTCTACGGAACGTTTGATAATGTTTCTAGTACGTTCGAATGATTTGTCCAGTTTTTGCCACGGTTTCTGAGAACTTGTTCACCGTCGCTAGGATTTTGTAAGGAATTGCACTGCTTCGACATATCACGACTGTTGTTGAGGATCTTGGTTTCACAGTGCTGACAGGCCGGCAACGCCTTCTACTTGCACCAAGACCGTACCAAGGCATGAGATTCAAAGCTTTGCTCAGTAGTATCATGATATTATTTCATATGATTTCATATTGTTTCTTAATATGTTCTATTCTTTCAAGCAACTCAAATCTGACCTTGGTTCTCCAATATTTTTTCAGATGCTTTCCTGATGAGAACCAGTGTTTGTGCAATGGTTGTGACTTTGGTGAACAATGGAAGGGAAGGCTTTGCACATTCAGCAGGGAGACCACAGAACAATACACTTGTTTCTTTCCAGCTTCTGCATCGAGATGCTTCTTTGACAAGGACTAAACGGGAAATAACGGGAATGGGTTTCGTGCTACGAGGTGTTCCAACCGGAGTTGCAAGACTAGGAGGTGCCAGACACATTCGGCAATCCTTCCAATTTTGTAAGTTCCCTGCGTCTCGCAAAGAGATATCAAGAGACATGGAAAGAGACATCCATCCACGTAAAATCAAAGAAGATAAAGAAGCGGTTTCTTTTTTTCTTTTTGTTCATTTCAGACATATGGCTGTGCGCGGCTGTGCTTTGGAATCTGCCATGGAAGCATGTCATTGATGCTGAACAGGGCAAGGCCAGCATCGCCCACGAGTTGTCCCTCCACAAGGCACAGGACATTTGCTAAGCCTTCAGTTGAAGAAACTTCAAATAACTTCAATATGTTCCTAGCATGTTACTAGCTTTCATGGATGTGTGTGTTTCAGATTGATTTCCACCATAATTTCAATTTAGGAAAACGATTGCCATCTAAGCAAAAGATAGGAAAACAAAGGAAAAAATGCATGCTTGCGATGGAACCCGACGTATCAAGCCCACAACGACACGTGTCCACCTTGGCTGTTGCACATGGGAAGAGAATTTTTGCGAGACTCAATGGTGCTGAGCCAACACAACAAATCGGTGTTTCTTCCGAAGCAATGCCCACTTTGATCCAGATATTTGTTGCATCTTGTATCATCTTGTTGCCATGAAAAGATGAGCCGCTGGCAAGCAAGTCTAGCAAAGACCTGACAGGCAAAGAACAAATTCTAGTTGCGTTTCGAATCTCACTTTGTAGTTCCTTAAATTGTTACGACTGCAGTGGTGAAGAGAGATGTTGTGGTGAGATACTGAACTTTTTTTGATTCGAACAGGATGGCAACGCCCGCCGAAACCTGTACCAAGACAGCCCCAAGGCTCGGTATGACAATGGTGTTGTCATTGGCCGCTGAATGTGATCAGATGCCTTTCTGATTTCAATCTGCTCCGAGCCCGACAAAAATGTTACTCGTAGAGAAAAACTCGGTGCGTAGCGGAACTCAACGGATAAAGCTTGTAATGATATGTCTCATGACATGGCTCATCATGTCTCTAAGATCGCAATTGTTAAGCAGAGGGAGATTGCAGAAGGCTTCTGAGACTTTGCACATCTATCTTCAGCTAACATGACATGATGATCAAAGAGCTCGTTCCGCTCACACACATCCCTCTTGGGCTTTCGGGTTGCAGATGGTTGCAGGATTAGGGTTGTAGATTGTTGGGATGGGTTTTGTACATCCAAAAGTTCAAAGCGACAAGGGCAGGAAATTCAATGAAACTGAATGAATTCGACGAACTATTGAATGAAATTGAATGAATCGCATTGATCGCGTGAGCATTGTGACTTGAACTAGTCGTGCTTTGTTTTGAGCACAACGGATCGATGTAACAATCAATCAGTGAATGCAAATTGAATGCATTGATGAATTGTAATTATAATGAATTGTAATTATAATGAATTATATTGCAATGAACCTTACGGAAAATCAGCCAGCACGGATTTCTGCAAACAAGGCATCTCTATGTTTGTGGTAGGCTTTTGGTGACAAAGGCAAGGCCCATAATCAAACCGGGGGTGTGGGTCCTTGCGTTTCTTAGATTGTGAAATGTCCATTCTGTCCAAATGTAAAGTGTCCACTTTCATGTTTGCACAATTAGATTGCTATCAAAATGAACCAGGCGCGAGTCCCGTCTAACTGCTTATCATATCCATAGTTTCCTTTAAGCCAACAGGTGTTGTTTATGCCAGCATGGAGCCGTGCACGTTTTTGAAATAAAACAATGTTTGGGTTTGGGGAGTGTGGTGTGGGGTAGCGCATGTCAATGTCCATGGCAACTTGTGCAACAGATGCCTATGCTAAGCAACACAAGGGCTGGGGTGGGGTGGGGCATGTGAACGTCCATTGCAGCAGATGATTCGATGCAGACGTGCGCGAAGCAATGGAAGGGTCGTAGTGGGATGGCGTGTCAACATGGTAACTTGCACGACTGGACCTGGGGCGTCGACGGAATGCGGCTGCAAGTCACAGGTCGCTTGTCGAAGTGGACACAACGAGCTTTCGGAAAAACACGTGCGCTTTGGAGAACAGTTCACCCCACCACGGGGCATTGTTAAAACCACCCCGAACTTTCCCTTGATGTTCAACCACTGTTTTGCTGATCACAAGCTAGTGCGATTATACCCCCGCCGGGTTGTGTATGATCTATCATGCTACCTTGGTTTAATTTCCAAGCAGCCCAAGCGGTTCAAATACTGAATCACTTGTGTTTATTTTCTGGGAAATGGCAACCGGGTTCGGGTCGATACCGCCCTTAAAATTGCAGTCAGAAGTATCGCCTTGAAAATTAAACAGATACGGCTGTTGAATTTGAAATCATCATCTAACTGGAGGTGCACATGTTCAATTCGAAAAGATTAGAAAGGGACTCCCCCTTCCCCCTACTACTACTACTACTACTACTACTACTACTACTGGTACTACTACTACTACTGCTACTACTACTACTATAATTACTACTACTACTCCTACTTCTACTACTTCTACTACTTCTACTACTTCTACTCTTCTACTACTACTACTACTACCACCACCACCACCACGACTACTACTACTACTGCTACTACTACTACTACAACTACTACTACTACTACTACTATTATTACTACTACTACTACTACTGTTACTATTCCTACTACTAATACTACTAGTACTATTACTGGGACTACTACTACTACTACTACTACTACTACTACTACTACTACTACTACTACTACTACTACTACTACTACTACTACTACTACTGTCACCACTACTACTACCAGTGCTGCTGCCGCTACCACTACTACTCCTCCTACTACTACTACTACCACCACCACCACCGCTACCGCTACCGCTACGGCTACGGCTACTGCTATTGCTACTGCTACTGCTGCTGCTGCCGCTACTGCTGCTGCTAGTGCTACTGCTACTACCACTGCTACTGCTACTGCTGCTGCTAATGCTAGTGCTAGTGCTAGTGCTTTTGATATTCCCATTACTAGTACCTTGGCTTTCTTTCCCTCACACAGCGCCCAAAAGGACAAAGTTGCCTGCTTAGATGCATGATGATGCATACATGCCATTGCGTAGAGTTGCATCATGCAACATCCTAAAGTATGAAGCTGCTGAGAAGGTGAAACCAGAGACACGGCCTTCAGCATAAATACACCACCGTGAAGGACGATATTCTTTTTTCAATGTTCAATATGTACGTCATTCGCATTCAAGCTTCAAGGTGCCCGTCCCCCAGAGCGGCGTTGTTGCTTCAACAATTGAACCATGACGCTTTCTTAGAACGCCCTGTAGATTGGAAAGTTGTTGTTAGGACTTCCAAAGACTGAGGGGGCACATTGCAAGCTGTGCCGCAACCTATTTCAACGAAGGGCCTGTTTGGTCCAGATGCTTCGTTCAATCAAGTGGAAGTTTGATTTTCCAGATGTTAGGGAACCAAAAAGTGAATCACCAAATGGATTTTGCTCTTGACAAGGCGTTCCGGGAGTTCAAAGTGCAGGAGCAGGCGCAGCAAAGAAATATTCTCGTCCAGAAATGTCTGTGGGCTTGTTACAGCAACGGTTTTTACCATCAAAAGCAGCATCCAAATCGTTACACGATGCATCAGGATGCTAACGATTATATATGTCGGGTGATGCAGTGTTGCACGGTTTGTTTGGGAGCGACACATGGAATTTGTTAGCTCGATCAGGCCAGCAACGGCCGCCCCTACGCCACCAAGCATTGGCAAGGCCTCCTCAAGGCAAAGGGTTTTGCTGCGCAGTGTGCAACTTGCACCATTTTGTAAAAGGTCGTTTGACAGTGTGCAAGCAACAGACAAATGTGTCAATGGTGTTGCCATAAAAATGGACAAAGTTGCCTGCTTAGATGCATGAGGCATGATGATGCATACATGCCGTTGCGTAGAGTTGCATCATGCAACATCCTAAAGTATGAAGCTGCTGAGAAGGTGAAACCAGAGACACGGCCTTCAGCATAAATACACCACCGTGAAGGACGATATTCTTTTTTCAATGTTCAATATGTACGTCATTTGCATTCAAGCTTCAAGGTGCCCGGCCCCCAGAGCGGCGTTGTTGCTTCAACAATTGAACCATGACGCTTTCTTAGAACGCCCTGTAGATTGGAAAGTTGTTGTTAGGAGTTCCAAAGACTGAGGGGGCACATTGCAAGCAACATTGCAAGCTGTGCTGCAACCTATTTCAACGAAGGGCCTGTTTGGTCCAGATGCTTCGTTCAATCAAGTGGAAGTTTGATTATCCAGATGTTAGGGAACCAAAAAGTGAATCACCAAATGGATTTTGCTCTTGACACGGCGTTCCGGGAGTTCAAAGTGCAGGAGGAGGCGCAGCAAAGAAATATTCTCGTCCAGAAATGTTTGTGGGCTTGTTACAGCAACGGTTTTTACCATCAAAAGCAGCATCCAAATCGTTACACGATGCATCAGGATGCTAACGATTATATATGTCGGGTGATGCAGTGTTGAACGGTTTATTTGGGAGCGACACATGGAATTTGTTAGCTCGATCAGGCCAGCAACGGCCGCCCCTACGCAACCAAGCATTGGCAAGGCCTCCTCAAGGCAAAGGGTTTTGCTGCGCAGTGTGCAACTTGCACCATTTTGTAAAAGGTCGTTTGACAGTGTGCAGGCAACAGACAAATGTGTCAATGGTGTTGCCATAAAAATGGACAAAGTTGCCTGCTTAGATGCATGATGATGCATACATGCCATTGCGTAGAGTTGCATCATGCAACATCCTAAAGTATGAAGCTGCTGAGAAGGTGAATCCAGAGACACGGCCTTCAGCATAAATACACCACCGTGAAGGACGATATTCTTTTTTCAATGTTCAATATGTACGTCATTTGCATTCAAGCTTCAAGGTGCCCGTCCCCCAGAGCGGCGTTGTTGCTTCAACAATTGAACCATGACGCTTTCTTAGAACGCCCTGTAGATTGGAAAGTTGTTGTTAGGACTTCCAAAGACTGAGGGGGCACATTGCAAGCTGTGCCGCAACCTATTTCAACGAAGGGCCTGTTTGATCCAGATGCTTCGTTCAATCAAGTGGAGTTTGATTTTCCAGATGTTAGGGAACCAAAAAGTCAATCACCAAATGGATTTTGCTCTTGACAAGGCGTTCCGGGAGTTCAAAGTGCAGGAGCAGGCGCAGCAAAGAAATATTCTCGTCCAGAAATGTCTGTGGGCTTGTTACGGCAACGGTTTTACCATCAAAAGCAGCATCCAAATCATTAACGTCGGGTGATGCAGTGTTGCACGGTTTGTTTGGGAGTGACACATGGAATTTGTTAGCTCGATCAGGCCAGCAACGGCCGCCCCTACGCCACCAAGCATTGGCGAGGCCTCCTCAAGGCAAAGGGTTTTGCTGCGCAGTGTGCACCTTGCACCATTTTGTAAAAGGTCTTTTGACAGTGTGCAAGCAACAGACAAATGTGTCAATGGTGTTGCCATAAAAATGGACAAAGTTGCCTGCTTAGATGCATGAGGCATGATGATGCATACATGCCGTTGCGTAGAGTTGCATCATGCAACATCCTAAAGTATGAAGCTGCTGAGAAGGTGAAACCAGAGACACGGCCTTCAGCATAAATACACCACCGTGAAGGACGATATTCTTTTTTCAATGTTCAATATGTACGTCATTTGCATTCAAGCTTCAAGGTGCCCGTCCCCCAGAGCGGCGTTGTTGCTTCAACAATTGAACCATGACGCTTTCTTAGAACGCCCTGTAGATTGGAAAGTTGTTGTTAGGACTTCCAAAGACTGAGGGGGCACATTGCAAGCTGTGCCGCAACCTATTTCAACGAAGGGCCTGTTTGGTCCAGATGCTTCGTTCAATCAAGTGGAAGTTTGATTTTCCAGATGTTAGGGAACCAAAAAGTGAATCACCAAATGGATTTTGCTCTTGACACGGCGTTCCGGGAGTTCAAAGTGCAGGAGCAGGCGCAGCAAAGAAATATTCTCGTCCAGAAATGTCTGTGGGCTTGTTACAGCAACGGTTTTACCATCAAAAGCAGCATCCAAATCATTAACGTCGGGTGATGCAGTGTTGCACGGTTTGTTTGGGAGCGACACATGGAATTTGTTAGCTCGATCAGGCCAGCAACGGCCGCCCCTACGCCACCAAGCATTGGCAAGGCCTCCTCAAGGCAAAGGGTTTTGCTGCGCAGTATTGAGAGTAGACAAGTCTGTAGCGTGCACTGTTTGATTGCACATATATACATCACATACGCGTATCAAGACAATTATTTAAATGGATGCTGAATGGGGTTCAAAATGTACATGTCTGAACGTTTCATGGATTTGATCCATAGGTTCAACATTCTGCCTAAAAGCACGGTCTTGAATGGGAGAATAAGAAAACCTGGAAGCATGCCCCCACCAACTTTCCACATGGAGAGCCTTTGCAAGATCTTCAGGAGGAACCAGTGCTAAGATGAAACATATCATTTTTTCACAATAGATATGTTCATCGATCAACGAGTATGCCTTTATAGATTTCATATAGCGCATATGTCAAATATTGAATCTTTCTGGAAGCTGGAGCATACAATGCCGCTGGCAATGCAATTGTGAGCGTTGCATACACTTTTGCTCGAAATCGGACAACGCTTGGTGCTGCTTAAGCCCTGGTTGTAAAACAAAGCTGCAAAGCCGACAACAACGTGGTTCGTTCTTTGTTGCCCTCCAAACGGTGGGGAGAACACAAACACATAAAAAACTCGTCGGAGAGCACAAGTAGATCATTTTTTGTAAGCGAATTGTGCTTCGGGCTGTGCCTCAGAGCTGTTGCATGTTGAACGAGGCAGTTTCTGACAGCTCAACAGCGGAGACGATTGAACGATGACACACGTGCAATGAAATATGCAAAGCCTAAAACCACAAATTTCAAAGCCTCAGAATGTTCAAACTCAGTGCAACTTAAAGCCGATCGCTGACGTCTAGATAAGACACACCACAAAAACATGCCACTTGGATCGAAGAAGTGCTTCCAATGAAGTACTCAGCCAGTGACACCAATGGCGTCGAATGGGCTGTTGGGCTATTAGGATCTCTTAAGCAACTCATACTCAAGTCTTCAGGGTGTAGACTCTAGTCTTCGGGGTATAGGGCAATGATATATGTCTCCCATCCGGTTGGCTGCGTACATTCCTTGCAGATCCTTGCAGAATGATCAGGCACGAGTGAGACAGTTCAGATGGCCAGCCTGCGTCCAAGAGAGGTTTCATGATGAGTAACCTTTGGTTTTTGGTAGCTGGTTTATGGCCACATTTGTCCAAACTAATTTTGTCACATCTTCATCATTTGGAAACCCAAGATTCCTGCTACAGGTGTCCGCCTTGTTGCGCCAACAGTTTCGGACAAGAATCCATTCGTAGCTCAAAATTATTTAGTTGCATTGTCTGTCACAGGCATATGATGTATATATATATATAAGTACTCAGTATATTGTTTATGTTCTGGCATGTGCATCCAGGGGCCAGTGCCTTCATGCCTTCACAGGATCACCGGCGCGAAGCACCATAATCCTTTTGCGTACTGCTCCCCCACAATTTCACCTTGACATAGTTTTAAGTTTGAAAAATCAGAGCACATTTCTTTAAACATTGAAAATTGTGCCAACCTTTGCAAATCTTTGCAAGTTGTTGTCATCTTTGGAGCAACCAAGGTGCTGCAAAGCGGCCGCTAGAGAATGCTGCAGCAAGTTTTCACCCAGGTAGCAGCCATAGAAGCTGTAGCTGTTGAAGTTTGAAATTTCGCACAGAGCACTTCCTTGAGCATTTGCTTTCGGTTCAAAGTTCCTTTCGGTGCAGAGAGCACTTTTCAATGGCAGAACACTCGCAGAAGTTTCTAGAAAAGTCTGTTTTTATGAACATGTCTTTAGGCGTTCTGAAGACCTATCCGAAGATGTTCAAATGTAACAGGTGAGATAGGATGGTTGTAGACTCACTGAGTCTCAGTGCAAACAGCTTTCACACAGCACGCACATTCTATGTTGAATGCATTGGCACGCGTGATTGCAGTTGGAGACACTGGCCGGGCACGTTTACCACCTGCACCTTCTGGATCTCCAAGTATCTCACAAAGCACGCGGCAAAGAGGCATCTTGACTTGTGCCATCGCAGGAATTTCTTGCATCAAAAGTGCGACAAGACGCCGAGGATGTCGAGCATCTAAAAGTATCTCTAAGAATGCTCAAGAGCCTTCCGTTCTTCCAGAGCCCTGTTTGTCAAAACCATCAAGCCGTGCTGTTGTATGGTTTCGTTCTGGTGATCTGCGGAGTAGAGATCACTGTGGATTGCAGGCTGCGGCAAGTGCACCACAGGGTTTTTTCTGTTGCTACGTCTTTGAGTCTCAAGAACTCGCCAGATTGTCATGTCGTCGCATGGCTTTGTTGAAGGCAGCTGTAGATGATTTGAAAGAGCAGCTAGGAAGACGTGGAGTGAATTTGTACATTTTATTTTCGGAAGATGCTGCAGAGGCAATATGTAAATTTTGTCAAGACATGAAGGTCTCTGACATCTATGTGCATGAAGATCCCATGGACCTTCGTTTTGAAAGCCTGAAGAGACTGTATCGATTAGTCGATACATCCGCATGTGTCATTCACACCTGGCGTGCGCCACTTCGCTTGGCCGTTGGTTCTCTCGCTGAATGCGAAACATATGATGCTTACTTCTCAGTTGTCCAACCTTTGGAGATAGCTGAACCGGTGGAGGTTCTCCTAACTGAAATCGAAGAGTTGCCGACTCCATCGAATTGGCAGCTGAAGATTCCATCTTTGGATGAACTTCGAGAAAGTCTTCTGGCCTCATCAAGTCGGCAGCAAGCGTTGTTTCGAGAGAAGCTTGGGAGGTACACGAAAGGTTTGGGTGCAGATGCTGCTACAGAGGATGAAGCTTTTCGTTTGCTTGATCTTTATGTCAAGAAAGGGGCTGAAGCCGTAGCTACAGAACTTTGGGGGGCTCCAGGTGATGTTCTACCACGCTCCAAAGAGGAGTGGGCATTTCGCCGCATTGCCTTAGGACCTGATGGCTACAAAGGTTTGCGACCAGCCGAAGTCTTCAGTCGCGCTTTTGCTGAAGAAATGTTGTGGTTGGGAACGATTTCTCTCCGCAGTGTTGCTGAAAAACTGAAGGAAAGCTCGAGCGAAGACTGCCAAGCTGCTTTAGAAGCTCTAGAGGCCAATGAATGGCATCGACTACTTGCACTAGCTGACATCGCGATTGAAAATGACGTGTCCCCGGTGTCAAGGGTAAGCTACTTTCGTTGGCGTGGCTATTTGTGTCGCTACATTGCCCCAGTGGAAGATTGCGTTACTCCCCCTCTCCTGGCAGTTCATGGCTTTGCAGCTTCGTGTATGCAATTTACAGCTTTGGCCAAAGCCCTGCACACTGCAGGTCCAGATGCCCAGTCTATGTCTCTTTTTGCCTTGGATCTTATAGGTTTCGGTCATGCAGAGAAGCCTCCTTTATCTATCACTCAGTATGTGTGGGAACAATGTGTAAAGGACTTTCTGCTTGCTGTTGTAGGAAGACCTGCAATTCTAATGGGAAATTCCATTGGAGGTTACATGGCACAGTCTGCAGCTGCATTTGTTGGTCCTGAACTTTGCCTTGGAATCGTTCTGCTGAACTCTGCTGGTCCTTTGTTTAGTATGGAAGACTATCAGAAGCTTCTGCAAAGCAGTGGAGGGACGGTCCTGGAAAGGATGAGACAGGGATATGGTGAGGAAGCTCAATTGCCACAGTACGCTCCGCCACCTCAATGGCTGGTGGATTTTGGAGCGTGGCTATTATTGTCTGGCTTACAACCGAACATTGAGGGCATTCTAAAGAATCTCTACCCCAGCAATCCAAAAGTTGCTGACTTGGCACTCGAAATCTTGCGAGATTCCAAGGATCCTTTTGCCAGCAATGTCATTGGATGCTTCAGTCGTCTTGGTCCCAATCGCCCAAGCAACGAACTACTGCAAGAATACGCCAACTTTGAGTCCTCGCGTGGGCGGCGTGGGCGTCTTTTGATTTGCCAAGGCATGGCCGATTTATTGGGAGGAGGCCCTGGCAACCAACCGAAGCGTCTCCAGGCTTTCGTGTCAGCTGTGCCCGAGTTACGATCTCGTGGCGTTCCCATCGAGGGCTGTGGCCACTGCCCTCATGATGAAGCCCCGCAGAAAGTTGCAGATGCTGTGCTCGCTTGGGTCTTCGAGGAAGTCGAGAAAGTCGAATCTTAAAGATGCAGAAAAAACGAGAGAAAAAAGTTCTGAGAGACAAAGAGATGAGGAGAGACCAGAGGACCTCCTTGTTCCTTCATGTTCTGAAGGTCGGACACCAACTCATTCAACTGCCAAGTCTTTCGTTCAAGAGTCATTAACAAATAAGCAGTTCATTGGGCGCCTCCTTGAGGCTCTTGACTCCTCGAGTTCTCTCTTGACCTCCTCTTCTATGACCTCCGATGACCTCCTCTTCTATGACCTCCTCCTCCTTGACGGTGCACTTGACCCTGGCCCCTCGTCCGAGGTGCCAAGCGCTTCAAAGCTGAGCTCCCGGCACCTCCGCAGATGGCCAGAGTCCAAGAGCGTGGCGTGTGGAGAGGAAAAGAATGAGAAACGAAGAGAAGTAAATGAAAGGAAGAAGTAAACTATCATAGTTTCAATATGTTTAAATTGAAGCAAGAATACTTAAAGGGATTAGTAGAACTTTAAGTTAAATAATTGAATGTACATAAGCTAGTACTGTCCATTACTACGCAAATATTTGACTAATGACAATGGTAACTGTTGATTATGATCTTGACGCCTGATTCACGGTCAGCAACCCTGAGAATGGTTGGTGCATGTTAGTGCCCAATGAGGGTGATGGTTGGGAAATTGGTACCAGGAAGCGCTGGATGAACATGTCTGGATAGATGTGTTTATATATGTTTATTGTTCATGACTCAGATCATCAGGAGATGGTCGTCCCACTGAATAGGATTGTCACGGTAGTGGAGATGGTCATTCCCCATGATTCCCTCATTAATATCAATTTTTAGTGAGGAGTTTTGACAATGGTTCTGTTCTTCAGCACGTTCACTGATGTTCGCTGAAGCTCATCCAGCACAGGATATGCTTTGCATATTCTTCCTACTTGTAGGTTCTTGAGAATAGTGATGTGTTTGAAAGTTTTGGTTCGTTTCCAAGACTCTATTGTTTCTGCATCAAAACTTTTGAGTCCTTGATTTTGATATTTCTTCGGAACCGCACAAGCACATTCTAAGCACATTCTAAGCACATTCCATTGCGAAGTTCATAGGTTCTTAAGTTCATTCCTTTGGGGAACGGCTTCAATGCTTCGTGAGGAAACTCCTGAGCTGCGCTTATGCTACGCTTATGCTACGCTTGTGCTACCTTTGCGGGTCAGCTGTAATGCTTTCAGGTAAAGCCACCCGCGGCACTTGCAGCACCTGCGGCACCTGCAGCACCCACGGCACCTGCAGCACCTGCAGCACCGGTGCAGAAGTCTACAAAGATGAAGGTCCTACCCTTGGAAACGATAGACATTAAAATGACATGAACATAGTGAGGTAATGTGACATATTCATATTCTACACGCATGTTTAATAGATAAACTGGAATATGCACAAAAACATATTAAGATATCAACATGATAGCAACTACAGAGAAATAATTCATACGAAGTGATTAAGAACATGAGATATGTGACACATCAAGTCATTGAGACGCAACATGAAACCATGAAGCTATGCGTCATGGAATGCTGACTTGGTGAGGTCCAGAAACATTGTGCTGGGAAAGGGTTGTCACGGGACCACACCTACGTATGCTTTCATTCTGTGCGCAATGAAAGGAAAGGAAAGAAAGGAAAATAATGTTTACAAGTATTATCATGTATTTGCATGCATTTGCATATTCATTTTGGTTCTTTTGGTGGAAGAAGTCATGGATACTCAAGGCTTGACGCATCTTGACACATTTTAGCATCTCACCCGTAGGTTGTTGTTTGGTCGTATCTTTCTATGTGTCTCTAATCGTGTGCGATCAGCACGAGGTCATGTTGAAGCCCACCGTGGCAGAGAAACTGAAGCAGCTAACTGCTCGAGGTGTCAAGGTGCACTCTGCGCGTATGTAAATTTTGATGTTTAGAAAGGGTTGTCGAAGGAGATGGAGCTGGATGGTACTGTACCAGTTTTCATGCTGGTGGAGCGAAAATGTTTGTGCTGAAATTGTAAAGTGTGGGTGGAAAGGATGTTGCAGTTGTCCTTTAGCAGGACGGTAGGAGACAGAGGGTAAGTCAAGGAGATAAGATTTAGAACAGGGAGCATGAGTAGAATCAAGGACACCGTGATAGTAGGAACGTTTTGTTTTAAGGATTTGACAAAGAGCTGTATAATGAATTTTGAAGGTATTCGATCTTGGCAATAAGAGCAGGAGAATGAACTTGCGGAACTGTGAAGGGGAATGGCTTCGACAATCTGAGCATCTACCTGGAGTTTGCAGTTGGGGAAATAAGAGAATGTGAAAAGCATTGAGCAAGAGACATCAAGAGACATAAGTTGATACAAAAGTCCAAGAAGTAATCAAAGAAGAGGTAATAAAAGGGAGACAACGGTGGAGACAAAGCATCATGATTAACAAGGGGACGAAGAACAGGGGACATTGCTTACAAACACAGCCTGTCACAGCCCTGTGCGAGAGATGAGAGAGAGGGAGACCAGGAGAATGTGGAGACATTGCTGGCATCGCGCTTGTGAATCAGCAAGCATTGCATAAAGCATTAGCTTTACATTTTGTTTATTCACGGATGCCTGGAGCCATTTAAGAGCAAGCCCATGGAGCAAACGCATGAGAGTTTCATAGGTACGAGCCATGAGGATGGTATCGTTTGCATACTCACGTCAGTTATTCAGAGACGAACAAGTGAATGGCATGAAAAGTATTTGTCGACAAATAGTAAAGTAATAGAAAGTGAGGATCAATGAGGAATGATGAGGTGTAGGGTCTTCAAAGAATTATTTGGAGGGACGGAAGTTGGAGGGTTCTAGACCGGACAGTCGCTGGAGGAGGGTTGCCGGAAAATTGGAGTAGTTGCAGATGGAGATGGGAGACGAAGATGGGAACTGATTGGATACGTTGAGATATGATGAGATATGATGAGATATGATGAGATACGATGAGACATGATGAGATATGATGAGATACGATGAGATATGATGAGATATGATGGGATATGATGAGATGATAGGTGGGGGACTGCGCTTGGTGTGTCCTTGGTATATCATGACTGTGCCGATCTTCCAATGGTTTCGGAGCGGTTCCTGGAGACAATGATTATCGTGAGGAGATGCTTTATGGGAGGAAGGAGGCGTGCTTCCATTGGAAGGTTGGGACCGGGCACAACTTACGACACACGTGGAAAGCCCTTCTGAAAATCTGAAAGAGTGGAAAGGGAGAGAAGTAAAGTGAGAGCAGAAAGAGAGCAGAAAGAGAGGAGAAAGGGGACAAGGAGAAGTGACATACATTGAGCATCCAATCAAGGAGAAAGAAGGATGAGGTAGAGGAGTCGAGTTCCAAGCATCTCAAAGATGGGCCAAGATGGTCGCTTTCATTTGGGGATCAGGGAAATTGATGGAATGTGTGCGAAGTAGGTATTTGGAGTGAACACATTTGATGGTCTTCCGATGCTCCGCTAGGGAGCCAAAATGGTCTTCAGCGAGAGGATCACCGATCCATTTGTTTTGTCCAGTTACTCCATGGAACTCTAAAGTTATCCATTTATTTGTTTTATCCGATTGTAGATTTTATTGACTTGAGCCACCGATTGATTTATTTAGTTTCTAACGTGGATGGAGGAGTATTAGTAACAGAGGGTGTCGGGAGAAAGGTGTGGTTTAGGTGCAAGTCTTGGTTAGGAAAGGACAAAAACATGTACATATAAAGATAAATATATATACAGGTGGTATATATATATATATGTGCATTTTTAGGTGCATTTATATATATACATAATGTTTCTATATCATTGCTATATCTATATACATGTGTGTGTGTGTGTGAATTTCTGATTTGTATAAAGGTTGTAGAGGAAGAGGTCAAGGAAATGTAGAGACCAAGTGGAGTGCTCAAAGCATTGGAGTCGTGCGGCCTTTAAAGGGAGAGATGGAGGATGAGAGTCGGGGGACGAGGTCGAAATGAAAGGAGAGTGGAAGATAGTGGAAGTAAGTAGAAGTGACGTAATACCTTAAATTTTGGAGGAGAAATGAGAAAGTAAAAGGAAAGCGATTGCTTTGAAAGAAATTGCAATTCAGTGGTTTTGCTGGATGTTGCTGTCTCCGGGTTAGACTTACTCCGTACATCAAAAAGCGCATGTTGCTGTTGATTTATTTTTTGTTCCTCTGAGTCTTTCAACCAAACCTTTCAAACAATCTTATCCTTCATTGTCCTTGATTACATATTTCATCTTATTTCATCATAGTCATTTCATCAAACAAATCATGTATAATATTTATATATATATATATTTATATTCATATCACATTTTTTATTCTATTCCTTTATCCTAAGTCTTCAACTGCCACGTGGAAGCTGCGCCAGTTGAGTCCCGATGCCCTAAACCAGTTGGCCGCAGCTGACGCCAAAGACGGCACCTTGCTGCTGCAGGTGGGGCAGAACTAAATGCATCGTGGATTGGATTCCTTTTCGAAAAAGAAAAATATTTAAAAGATAAAACACATTAGAAATAAAAAAGCAAAGATATGTTGAAGATTTGAATTCTCTCTGATTTTTGATTCTGTTTTCGATCAAGCTTGAGACAGGCTTTGTTGAATCGTGGAGAGGCGGCCGTGCTCAGAGTGTTTGTTTCTGCCGCTTTGCTTTTGAATCTATTCCTTTGAATTAAATTTTGCTGAAGTTTCTTAAATCTCTTCCTGAACTTTGGAGGTGCCAAACCCTTCGAAGTTCGTTACAGCCTGGAGTCCCGTGAAGCCCTGGGAAACCCTGTGATGGAAATTTCTTGGTTGGATGCCCTGCGGTGATGTTGTGCAAGGCTTCTTGATATGTTTAAGTATCCCGATACATGTCAATCGCGAAGATATGGACGCATCATATGACTACACATGTGTGTGCGTGCGGGCTTTACCTGCAGCTGAGTACCAGTTCATTCCCTTTGAATGTCATGTTAAAAGGACCTGTCCCAATGTCTAAGGCCAGTCTTGCCAACCTGGCGAAAAAGCAGGCCCTGGGGCAGTTTGTTTCATTGCCTGGTCACCAGATGTCACCAGTCCTTGAACTTTACAAAAATTCAATCAGTTGAATTTCCTGTTGGAAAGACAGTGATGACAAACGAGCGCAAGTGCTGTTTGACGGAAAGATTGGAAGATGATTTGTTTGTTTGTATTGCAACTCGGCTCACAGAAAGTGTGTTTCAAAACTGTAAATTCGCGTGCAGAGCAGTTTACAGCCCTTCCAGATCTTTCGGATTAGACACAGATGTGGTGATCAAGACGTGTCGATACATCAAGGGTTGGCACATTTCAAGCGTGTGAGAGCCAGAGCACATTCGTCATGACCTCAAGACTTTTGAATGGTGTTGAGAAGCATGAAATGATGACAAGACTGAATACCACCAGGTGCGGCCGTACATTTTTTTAAAATATATTTTTGTATGGAATCTTAGCCATCGGAAAACATGTTGACAGAGATTAGATGCAATTTATTTTGCTCCCAAATTGCTGCAACAAAGTTGCCATGTCATCGGGTCCTGGAGGGCAACCGTTTGATCCCTGGTGCACCCAGAGAAACACTTGGACTGCCTTTGCACATTTAAAACGAGCTGTGAAGTTCTTGATGTTTTGTTGAAGCTGAAGTTTGTGAAGTTTGTGAAGTGCTTTCTTCAAACAAAATCTGACCGTCGCTTGTCATTTGTTAACAGCACGGCTGTCCCAAGGCTGAAGGCATCGATGCAAGGCCTTTCAGAGATCAGAGATCTTCAGAGTCATTGACCTTGCAAAAGATCTGTATTCTTTTGACTTGTTCTGAAAGGAGACACACTTGAGTTCTCCATCGTTCTTCCTTAAATGTTTCGATCTTCTCATATGTTCTCTGTTTTCTCACAATTTCTCATATTTTTCTCTTTTTTTGTTTCTCTTTTTCGGTTTCAAAGTCCGATGTCCACAGAGCATGTTCTGCTGCGAGGCCTCACTGCATACGAGAAAAAGATGATGAAGCCGGGGCCTTTGGATCTCGATGGCAAACTGAAATCAGTAGGGATGCACACCCAGATGTTCGAAGGGTGCCTTTAGAGCAACGTGTCCCATGTCTTGGGTAGATCTTTGTTGTACTTTTTTCGGAAGATTTGATTCGTTTGATCTATTTATATATCTATTCTTTTCTTTTATTGTACTTGTAGCTTTTGTTTATATGATGATTTTTTATGTCTATATATATATTATATATTTATATTATATATTTATATATATTTTTTTTCTATCTGTTTATTAATTTTATTCGATCATTCGGGGTCAGGCGCTTGGAGCAGGCGAATCTTCGATCTCAGGAGGGGCAGTGGCCGAGTCACTTTCACAATTTAAAGCTTTTCACAAGGACCGAAGGACCACTTTTTGCAATTCTGCATTCGCATCTTTTAAGACAGCTCTAGACAACAAACAAACTTTTTCCAATTTTGAAGAGTTTGGGAAATGTGTGTGAATTTTTCAAGTTTCCAACTGCTTTCGCACCATGGGAATGGCAGGCGCAGGCTCCAAGCAAACCAACGGTTCGGGAACTGAGGAGATCCGATGAGATCTGAACCCCAAAGTCTCCAAAGCTAATGCTTTTTGGAAATGAAACATTTTTGCACATCTTTTTACAGATCTTTTCAACAGTTTGCAGTATTGTGAGAGACGAGTCCTGTCAAGTCCTTGAGATGCTCCATGATGTTCCAATGTTTTTTTTAATGTCAAGACAAAAGTATGTTGTATTTTGATTCCATATATTTTTTTCCCATGTTTCGTGTTATTGAAGTTGTTTTTTTGAATAGAAACTCAGCCATGTTTTGAGGGCAGGGCTTCCAAGGGACGAAACACATGCGCCCCATGAGGCCTCCGGCCCTGGCCATCCAGTTGGAGAGCCCGATCATGAGAGGTGCATCGGATCTCTTCACCTCATTCTGCCCTCATTCTCTTATCTCATTTGATTATCTCCTATTCATTCCTATTATCTCTCATTTGATCTCTTATTTTCTCATTTTACTTTCTCATCTTATCATTTGTTAAATTTGTTTGTTATTATCATACTTGTTTCTCATCTGATCTCTGATTTTATCATTTGTTTTTTTTTTTTCTCTCCATCTTTATCTTGCCAAACTCTGAAGGCTCCTCGCCTTGGCGCGTGAGTCGCAGGGAAGCCAAGGGAGCCACTTCGAGCAGCCAAACGCACAACAACAACAAAAACAAAAACAAACACAACAAAAACAAAAACAACAAAAACAACAAAAACAAGAACAACAACCAAAACTACTACTACTACTACTACTACTACTACTACTACTACTACTACTACTACTACTACTACTACTCCTCCTCCTCCTCCTCCTGCT
>VSDK01015926.1:177964-196677 GCA_009767595.1 Symbiodinium kawagutii
GCTGCTGCTGCTGCTACCACTACTCCTCCTCGTCCTCCTCCTGCTGCTGCTGCTGCTGCTCAAAATTGAAATCAAGTTGACTGCCACCATGTCTTTCAATGCTTGCACTGTACTTCCAACCGCCAAACAATCCAGACTGCTTTCCAGGAGTTGTCCAAATTGGCCGAAACACTGTTGCAACTGGCATCACAATTCGAGGCGGCAACAAGGCAATCTCTTTTACTACTTTCCACAAGCGAACGAAAGGCGCGAGCATCACAAGGCAACCTCTTTGCAAAGAATGAGTATATTTTGATTTGTACATTTGTATATTTATAGTTTGTATAGATGCCATGGTGTAGTTTGATCCTTTGCGTCAGGTTGAAAGAACAAGCCAAGGAAGTTCATGAACAGATGAAGGACTGTGCACTCTGGAAGAGGCGCCAGAAATAAAGAAATCTAAAACATTTGCATTCAGTATTTATTCATATTTATTCTATATTCAGGATACTATTTGAATCTCGAAATAAAGAGTTATATAATTCTAAAAGAAAGATTTATTGATTCTAGAAGAAGCAACAGAGGGAAATTGAAAAGAAATCAAAGCTTCGGAGCAAGAACAAATCGATTCCGGAGTCAAGCTCCGATGGCATTTTTGGTTGGGAGGATTTGTCTCAAACACGAATATGTCAATAATAGCAATGCAGAATTCACTGTAGGATGCATAGCTTACCATGGCTTAATTGGCATAGTTTTCGACTTGGTTGCTTTGGCAGGATCGCGAAGCCCTGGATGAAAACCTACGACTTCGAAACGAGGATCTGAAGTTGAAAAGTTGACATCAAAAAAATCACTGCATTTGACTGCATCGTTTTGCAGAGCGTAGATTGGAAGTTGATGCTTTTCACCCTTTTCTTACTGGCTTCTTCACACATGCTGGTCACACTGAGTCACTGTGGCACTTGCGTAATTCTGTCATCATCATGTCACGTGGCACACCTCTTTCTATCCACCCTTCATAGAGCTCTTTCCATCCTTTCCATTTGCATCCCTTTTAAGAGGATCACTTCAGCGAGACATTGACTGTACGTCACTGTACATCTCAGATTGCATCCATAGATAGATAAATATAATCAAATATAAAGATTTACATAGATATACATGTATATGTCTGTATTTATTCATACTACAGTATATGTTTTTCATCATATAGCATGTCTATATTCCGCCAGACTGTATCCACTTTGCGCAGGACCATCCGGAAAGGCAGATCGCTGGAAATTGAACCACAACTGCTTCGACCGGCAGACTGACATGTCAAAGATGATTTCTTCCATATTCGGTGGTGAATTCTTGGGATTCCAAATATTCTTCCTTGTATGCTTTCTTGTCTTCTTCCCGATTCCCCCTCTCGAGCTCTTGAAGGGGGACTTCTTTGTCAAAGCCCTGGTGGATGCGAAAGCAGGAATCCCAGCTCCATATCCCGACTGCATCCTTTCTTTGCGCAGGGGCATCGCCGATTTCTTCGAGCAATTGGAGGAATTGCAGCAGAAGGAGCTCAGCAATTCGTTCTACTTACTATACACATCTATACACTAAGTCTTACAGATTTGTTGCCGATTTCTTACAGATTTCTTTTAGATTTCCAAAGACATGGTTTGTTTTTGTCAATGTTGTCCTGGCGGGATGCCTGATGTATTCAGCGGATTTTGGGGTTAGACACTGGATGACGCTGGTTTATGGTTGATTTGCGTCTGAACTCAAGGTCCTCCGGAATTTTTTTGGAGTGAAGTGCCTGTTCCATGCCCACATGGGAGCGAGGAGAGGGCGACGCAAGATCCCGTGTCGTCCAGGCCGAAGAGCTCAGAGAAAGTCGATCGAATCGCGAAGTTTCTCCTCGAATCTAATGAAATTCTACTGAATCATTTTTTTTCATCCTTTTCATCCTTATCTTCTCTTTCTACTTTGTTGTTAGAGCTTGTCTTCTAATTCTGCTCAGATTCTCTTTTTACTTTCGAGCCTTACTCAAAATGGACTTGCGACTAGATCACTTCCGGCGCTTTCTGAGGCTTGGTGACCCGAAACAGGCAATCCGGGCAAACTTGTGAACTTTTTTGAGCAACATTGAGCAACCCCTCTGTTCCTCACCAATAAAAGTTCTCAAGAGCCTTTTGGCTAGTTTGTTTGCCTAGAATGCTGCATGATACTGCATATATATATATATACATATACATGTGCATGTATGTGTGATATATTCATGTGTGTTTTTCATTTTCTTTGCATCTTTTTTCTGAATGATCCTGAATGGCTTTGGACCTTTGTCTTTTCCTTGGAATCAATGACTTAACAGCTTGGAATCTGAGATCTTGAAAGAGTCTTTCTGTAAGCACACTAAAGAGAGGAAAGGTAGAGTGGTATGGATGGTGAGGCAAACATGGGGTTGCAGCAATGCCTTTGAATTTGGATTGTGTGCAGCGTGCAGTGCCACCGAGTTTGCAACTGAAATGTCGTTCAAACGGCGGTTGCATCTCTGGTCCAAGGCAGTCGCTCAGCAACGAGGCAAGGTCGTCAAGAGAAGCATTTTTCGCCTGTCGTGATCTTTAGCGCTAAGTTTTCTGAGTTTAAGTTAGGATATTTTGTTATTAACTTAGTTAGGATATTTTGTTAATGGTTAAGTTTTCAATGCTTTAAAAAATTTGAGGCCTTCACATGCCTTTACCAAACTGTGCAACGGATGTCAACTTTTGCAAGCGCAATTCTGCGAGGTCCGAATTCCAGAATCCCAGACAGCTGATGAGGGCTTTCAAAAAAAGTGTGCTGCAGCATGAGTGAGGGCATTTGCTGGAACGTCAGCGTAAACCTATATGCTGCTCTTTTGAAGCTGCCCCTCACTTTTCAACTCAAGGTGGACAATAGAAAGTCTTTAGGTTCAAATGGCGGAAAGGTTTTATCCATACATGTGTTTTTTCTAATGCTCTTCTTTCAAACAGTGTTTGGATCATTGAATATTTGCGGCTATCCTGCACTTTTGCTAACGACTGCTACCCTGAAAAACTTCTGTAAGCTTCAACATCAGCTTCCTGAAGTGTGGAGAGGTGTACCAAGTTGATACTGCACAGGCCGCTGCGACTGCGTCTGCTCCGATTCTTGCAGAAAGCAGCACCCTTCAGAGCACACCGAGCAGACCAGCGGAAGAATCTCGGTTGAGTGAGGTTTGATGTTGGCATTACGGTTTTTTGAATATTGTGTTTTACATTTGTTTACTATATTTGCTTCCGCAAGGCTTCTTTTGTTGTTTCTTTAAAAAAGCTTCTCTCTTCGACTTTGCACTTATTTTTGGCACAGACTTTGGCACTTTCTTCTTTGGAAGCCAAGCATATCAGATGGCACGTGTCGTTTCTTCTTTGGCACGTCTTGTTTTTTATCTATCTTTTTATCTTATAAGAGCTTCTGCTTCTTTTTTGTGTTCTTTATCTGTTCATTCTTCGTTTCATCATGTATATATGTGTGTGCATATAGAAATCTGTTTATTAGAAATCTATTAAACATATTTAATAATATATTTAACAATATGTATTTTAAATATTTGTTTATATAGAAAAAGAGAAATCTTTTTGACTTCCCTTTGGCGCTAAGGCGAAGAAGCTTCCAAGGCCAAGGCCGCCGCCGGGTCCACCGCCCACGATGCTGGCAGCGGTAAAAGGACTGGGCCAGCAGCCGCAGAGGCGCCACGGCGTAAGGGACCTCAGCGCCACCTGAAAATCAGAAGAGAAACATTGACAAATTTGAAGATAACACATTTATATATTTAAATATATTTATAGATATTTATCAAATACAGAAGATAAGATATACAATTCATTGATATGGGGAAAGTATTGACAAAGAGAAATAGGTAGAATTTTAATGTTTAGATAAAAGGTTTGCATTTACCTATTACATATCAGATTATAACCTTGCAACAAGTGTTTAGACAGGCAAAGGCGATGCAGGTCATGATTTGAATAACGCTGTATCGGGCAAAGCATGCAGTTTTCATGTCACGTTTTGTCTTCTGTCTTGCTGAGAATTTGCCTTTTGATCGACGCGCTGTGCAGGCCAGAGATCTGTTGCAATGCAACACTTCATGTTTGTTGCAATATTTGCAATACCAATGTTTGCATACATTTTGTGAGCTGGAATTTTGATCTCGACTGTTGTCTTTTTATGCCAAGCAGTATCTCCAATGACAGTTTGAAACAATTTGAATTTTAGTCAATGTATCTCTTTGTTTTTGGATCTTCAATAGTCTTACCCTGTCAACGGAAGCGCCTTGGAGGAAAAACTTTTTGCGCTCAACAGACAGGGCATTTGGGCCAAACAAGGACCGAGTCGCAGACAACAGGTACAGTATTCAAAGCTCAGTTCATTTGGCTGTTCAACGTGTTTACATCATGTTTACACATATGTACATACATATGTATATACATATGTATAGTTGACTCATTGTACATACATGATCATACATGTACATACACGGTGCCTTCTTTACTCGTTATATTTTGATGTTTGAACTGTTATATAGTGTAAATGGAAATGTCTTTGAAGTCTCGCCAGGCAAACCCTTCGCCTTGGATGAGTCTGCACTCTCTGCTTTGATGCAAATCGAACCTGTCGGGAGCCCTGTGGAGTTTCGCACATCAGTAGACTCCACACCGAGTGTATCCAGTCTCAGAACTCACAGCGCGGGCACAGCATTTCAGTGTGTAGTTACTTAGTTTGTCGAAGTTGAAACCTTTGGAAGTCGGATTTCTCATCTGCTCTGTGATGGGGATCTGGAGATGAAGCTTCCACAGCATTTCAAAGGTCACGGGCAGCTGTGACTTTTGAATATTTCAATAATATTTCTTGATGCAAGGATTAGCATTCATGAGGTATAGACAGTTTTGTGACAGTGTTAGATGTTCTGCGGATTGCAATTGTGTTGCTTTGGCTCGAGTCTCCTGCACGGAGCATGACCCGATACTGCAACTCTGCTGAAGCGAAACCTCAGAGAAACTCTTGAGAGCTGAAAGACACTGAAAATGAAAGATTTGAAAACAAAAAATATGACAAGGTGAGACAAGAGAATCAAAGACCGAGAGACTGCGGTTGCTTTTCTTCTACCGAAATGCCTTCGCTTTTGGCCTAAGGAACTCCGGTCACGCCACAGATATCTTGCTGTGGCGTGCGATGATGACGTCTGCATCGGCTGCGGCGATGTGGGACACAGGAACCATCATGTTTGTGTTGGAACCTCAGATAGTAAGGATCGACAGTAGATTTCAAGTCAGAAAGCATTCAAAATATCAATGAATCATTGGCAAATCTGTTCAATGAAAAATCTAAAGAGAAGGAATCTTGTTCGATGAAGCACTGTGTTGGGAGATGTCTGCAGCTCAGTGTTCCAAGGGCATTGCTTCTCTTATTGATTTGGCGCTTCTTTTTCCCCTTCGCCTTTCTCACAGAGCGAATACAACAAGCCAACTACACATTTGCAACTCGGCAAATCTCGGAAGCAAAGGATCAGATTTTATTGAAGGAACTTGAGAAACCACATTCAAAATGATTGAATTGAAACATATTTGAAGCATATGAAACCTTTGAATTTGAGGGACGATTTTCATCCTTTCGTGTGCAGGTGCTCTATGCCCTTCTGCTTGTGCTTTACATTTACAACACAGTGATCTTCATCTCCACTGCCTTGGATCAGGATGGCAAGGTACTTGAGCTTTCCCAGTTCCCGTGTTCATTTCATCTTCATCTTCATTGATCTTCATTGATCTTCATTGATCTTCATTGATCTTCATTGTTTCTTTTCATCGTTTAACCAAATCGCCATTCTGCCAGGCCGGCTGGTCTGGTTTGCCAAGTTGGCTTCACCCTTTGACATTGAGCACCAGCGGCACATACTTCATCACCCTTTTGGTGCGCATTGGGATGCTGGGTGATGTATCAATGTATCTTTATGTGTATCTTTACGTGTGACTGCACCGGATCTCTCAGTATGCCCAGAGTCCAGACCAAGCGGGTGCTTCGTTCAAGAACATGTCTCTAGAGGGAAGTGATCCCAAAGAAGTTTGTCTAATGCAGTTGGCATTCCGAGTGCTCCGACAGATGTGCTTTCTTCAGTCCGGTCAGCATCTCCTTCTAGTTCGCTCAGGCATGGACAGTCTCCAATAGACTTGCAGATTGGCAGAGTTTAGATTCCAGACCTTGCAAAGACAAAGTGCAACAAATGAAACAACAAAATTGAGGAAAGAAAAGAAAGAGAGAATGCAATTGAATGCAATGAGATGTAGAAAGATGTAGAAAGATGTGGAAAGCCAATGAGCCAATGCAATTCGAATGCGTTGGATGGAAGAAACTCTGGGCATTTCGATGCCATGAAAGGCGTGGCTGCCAAGCACCACGACCAGGTGGGACAAGGAATGGAGCTCCCATAGCCATGTGGAAATGTGCAAAGAAATCCGTGAAGTCACAAATTTGAAAAGTTACGACAAAAAGAAAGGTGTTGTGTGAAAAGATGTGAAAAGATGTGAACAGTGAAGAGAAATTTGTTGAAACGCAATGTGCAGTGCATGCAGATTCACGCAGCGGCTTGCCTGAGCGAAACAGTGTCCTGTTGAGGTGATACAAGTCATTGCACTTCCGGCAGTGTATGGTGGCATGGCATACAGCAGCAACTTGGTTTGTTCATTTCCCCAGTAAGGCCCCATGGAAAGCAAATTTGTCTCTTGACAAACCCAAGGATATAAATTTCAAAAGTGGCACGAGGAACGAGACATTCCATACTTCAAAGCATGGTTCAAAGCACAATCAATTACTGTACTACAATACAATGAGCGCCCAAGTGTCAAATCACAGCCACACAGTTCATGACATCACATTGAATTCTTGATGTTTCTTTTTGGATTGAAAAATGGTGTCACTTATTGTTTCTTTGCCGCATGTTTCTGGAATTGTGTCTAGTGCCGTGTTCATTCATTTCTATTTATGTTCATTCAAATGTTGTGTATGTGTTTGTTAGTTAGTTGGTTAGTTGTTAGTTAGTTCAGTTAATTAGTTAGTTATGTATTGGTTAGTTAGTTAGTTTGTTTGTTTATCTATTTCTTGGTCTTTCTGAATGTAATGCGCACCAAGGCATGACGCGACTGTATCAATTCCATGCAGCGGGACTCAGAGTGATCTGTGAAGAAAACCCAAAAGATGCTTTGACGAAGATGGACGGAGCCAAAGCGATGGAAGGAGAACATGAAGCAATGGAAGGAACCAAACCAATTGCAAGGAAGCCAAAGCTTCATGAAATCTTCATTTTGACAAATTCAAAATCATTCCAAGAAGAATGTTGACGCAAAGATTGGCCTTTGGTCCTCTTTGGAACCTTTCGCAGATCTTTCGCAGTCAGGTCCAAAGCTATGTTGACACTCCAAGCATTATGCAGTTGCCTCAATCGCAACAGGAAAGCGTGGCAATCTCCAGGAGCGCTTTGACAACGAGAAATGTTGCAGAGAAAACCTGAAATTCATCAAGTTTTCCTGAAATTTCGTGAACCTTATAGAAAAGTGCATTTAAAGTGCTCTACCTGAGTTTTCCTGCCTTTTACCTTGTTTGTTTAGTGAGTCCTTCTTTATCTTAGAAAACCCATGTTGCTGACCTGCTTCTTTTGGGGGATGCGATCTGCAGGGTGGAAGCGGCAGTTTGCCAGGCTTACACAGTTCACCAAGACATGGACATAGACACATACTAACACAATCCAACAAAATCTGACACAAGCCAACACAAACAGAATCATACTAACACATTCTAAGGCTTTCCACATGTTCACAAATTGCGGTGAGCTGCCGAGCGGATGTTTGTGCTGGAAAGCGCCCAAGAGGATCATGGAGATCTTGGTGCAAGCATTCGTAGCACTAAGCAGCGCTCATATCCAGCCATTGATCAGCAGTTTTTCAATGCCATTTTGGTATCGAGGAGCGAGACCTGTTTTTTTGTCGGGGACATGTTCGAATCCTGGATTCTTCGTCGCAAGAGCTTGAAGGATGAACCAATATCGAATGTAGATGAGAAGAAGAAGAAGAAGAAGAAGAGGAGGAGGAGGAGGAAGAAGATGAACATAGAATACAGAAAGAAGATGTCCTCGCACCTTAGCTGCCGGATAGTTGCCACTGTGATGCGCCAAGGACTTTGTACCACTTCGGTAAGATGACTCTTGATGTTGTGGAGGCTTCCATTCAGAGGCGGCAAACTCAAAGTCATGAGCCAAATTACACAAAGTCGCAAAGTTTTCACAGTGACTAAGAACTACCGAGTTTCGTGCGGTGTCTTTGGATATTTGTGGCGCCGACAAATATGTGGCAGTGAACACCAACCGAAGTGCTCATCTGCTCATCCTATTTTTGCCCACTTGCAAAGGCCACTGCCAGATCTTGAGGATCTCCACATCTTTGATTCTGTTTCTCTTTCGACATGAACACATCCATACACACAGATATGTAAGACATTGCAAGACTATACTGTAGGCATTGAAGGCATTGGCACAACCCCTCCTTGTGGGGAACGAATGGGAACCAAATGGCTTGAAACAATCATTTAGTTCATCCTACTCCGAATTTGCGACCTAGCAAGATTTCAAACTTTGCAGTGCCCCAAGAAGGATTCTGGAAAAGGATTCAAAAAGGGATAAAATCTGCAAAAGAGAAAAGATGGAAAGTGCAACAATTGGTCTAAAGAGAGAGGATTGCTATCAATGGCTCAAGATAGACGTAAGCATCAGCAGACCAGGCATGAAAAATCATGGTTAAAGTCTTGGTTGGATCGGTTTGAAGATGTTTTAGATTTGTTGTGGTGCCAATGTTGCATCCCCTCACAACATCCTCTGTCGCATCTTCCCTTGCCTAGATGTCCTTGAAGCCCCAGGCAAGGGCAGAGCAGCGTGGTCGATGAAAAAGCTGAAGCTCGAGGCATTGGAAACCAAATCTTTGAAAAAACAAACAGATGTTTATTCAATCATTCAATCATATGTTTGAAATAATTGATGATAATTGGTCAACATATGATTGAATGATTGAATATGTACTATGAAATAATATGAATATGTGTTTTGTCATTTTTTGTGAAATGTGTTTTAGATAAGTACACAGCTACATAGGGTACTGAGCATCACTGGTTTGTCAGGACCCACTGTCAGCTCTAGTAGCTAATCTTCCAGTCCATCTTTGAGCCATGAAACCGATTGAAACTCCTCTCTCTATCTCTCTTTTTCCCCTCTCTATCTCCCTCTCTCTCTCCCTCTCTCCCTCTCTCTCTCTCTCTCTCTCTTCTTTGCAAAACTTTGCACTCCCAGGCATGCTGACTTCACATGCTGCAGTTTGGGCAATGGTTTGGGCTACTTGGTGCATGGCGTGGACGGAAGGATGTAAATAAGTGACAATTGATGACGATTGCCATTGTCCGAAGGAAGATAGGCAAGAGACTTTCAAGCTGCGCAGCTCTCAGGCAAGTGTCATGATGTTTCTGCTGGTGTCTTTCACAGAAACTGGGTGGTCGAACCTTGGCACAACATGAAAGTGAACCTGAGGGTGTGAACATGTGTGAACAGAATGACGAAGGGTGACGACGGATGGATGACGACGGATGCAAAGGATGAAGGTGCTCTTTGCACCCGAAACCCCACTGAAAATGCCTCCAATCGAAATGCAAACCGAGCAAAGCAAATCGTGAGTTCCTGAGGTTGTACCTATTGAATTTTGCTTCTGTGAGTTCCACTGAAGACTTCGACAGCTCTTTGACCGTGTTCACCGGTGCCGGTTTCGTGGCATCTGGCGTGGCCTTGTGGAACATCGCAGTGGTGGAGCACCTGGGATGACTTTTTGCCAACAGGTGAAAGAATGTTGTTAAAGTTGAAAGATTCTCAAAGATTCTGAAAGATGTTGAAAACTGAAAGAAGTGATTCAGAGCATTGAATGAAGCTGCATACGTGGCTAGAAGTCGATAATTGATGTACAAAAAAATGTTGTCAACTGCTCCTAGCAGGTTGGTTTGACATGTTTGAACTTGCTGTTGGCTCAGGCGGACCTTCCACAAGAACTTGGAAGGCTATAGCCCGCTGTTGAAGTTCATCACCGCCACTTGACATAACTTGACATCACTTGGCTGAGCAACGCTGCATTGGTGTCCTGTGAGGTCAAAATCCTCGTGTCCTTTGCATATTTCCAGAGACTTGGTCGATCTTTGATGTCATGTGCTCAACCAGGAGTTCAAGCATAATCACCTGTAAGATACGTGCAAGCTTCACTATGCCGACAAAAATGCAGCATTGTGTCAAATACATTTGCAAATACCTACGTGATGTTTTTACCCTTCATTGTTCATTGTTCATCACTCATAGCAGCTGGTTTGTTGGGCTCAGGCTGCAAAGGACAATCTGTTTGTGGCATTGCAGACAGTACCAGCAACATCCGATGTCACTATGTCATACGTTTCTGTCTATTTGTGGTCAAGTCTTTGCTCGGCTTGCCACCCAAGGAAAGGATGTTTCTATGCTTTGCACGCGTTGCAAGCCACACTGCCCAAGGCAGCCAATTTGCTTGGCAGGTCTTGTTCTCTCATTTGTTTCTGTATGTATCTACATATATATATATATATATACACGCTGTACACATATATAACTTATCTTGCATGTGTGCTTCTTAGTGGTCTCTCAGCCTCGCTTAGTGCCTAGTTCTACACCATGACCCGCAATCTGTAGAGGACGTTTGGAAAGCCTGTGTTTCGTTGACAACCAGCCATTTTCGATGCGCGTTTTCTTTTCCAGAATGCATTTCGTTACCTGCTTTGATCAGGTTTAATTTCATGTTGTTTTGGCACATGTGAATGTCTTCCTTGCAATCATGAGTGGCATGTCTTGTGAGGAAGGGCAAAAGCTAGCAAAGTCTGTCCCCTTTTTCGGACAAATTATGATGCTCGGACTAACTGAGCGGCTGGGAGTCTATTGCAGCGTGCGTGCTGAATTGCGCAGAATGATTGGCGGTAAAACGTTTGCATTTCTCCAAGTACTTAGTGTGCTTGAATCCTGCATCCGGTTGCTGCGGCGAAACTTGAAGTTAAAGGAGTCGATGGCAATTCGTTCCTAAACCATCCGTAATCCTTCAAGACAATCGTTGAAGGTTGGCACAAGTCGTTGTTGGCTCCACAGAAAAGGTTGAGGTCCTCAGGGAACGGATGCCAAATGAAATGAATTTCATGCTCCCATTTGAGAAGATAGCATAAAATAGTGAAATGTTTCAAAAGGCATAGTTTGTCTTTCAGAGTCATTTTGCCTATTCGATGCTACTGATTCCCCTCGAAACTCCTTATTTTTGGATTGATTGGAAATGCCCTTATTTGCTTTCTATGTTTCTATCATCTTGTCGCCATTATTGAAACGGTCGTTTGGGGTTTCTGGAATTTGGACACCTGAAATCCATGGGCTTATGACATCTTACAACTAAGCAATCATAGAGCTATGCCAATGCCTTTCCCATTGAGACCTGGATGCATGTTCTTGAAATAGTTTGGGCTGAGGAAATAGCAGAACTTGACACCAAAACCTCCTATGATTTGAGAAGCATTCACTTACCTGGGTAAAAAGGACATGGACATGGACTTCCGCGAACCTGAAGAGTTTGTTGCGTAAGGGCCGCATTGATCTACTTGTAATTACACTTTTCCTGAAGGATTTAATCAGCCTTGAAGCATTTAAATTTGAAGCTTTGTTTAGTAGGTTTACATTGACTGACACGACTTAAATTCGCTGGGAGGAGTGTTGATGTTTATCTTCCATCATGGATTCCATCTATTGTTGCTCTTGGGACGTGAAAGGTCAAACAGGTGAATACTTTGTGTGGATTCAATGAGGCTTTGCACGCATTCAAAAAAATGAATCCACACAAAGATGACAACGATGTGTAGTTTTTCCTTTGTTTGCTCAGGGAAATGGATGACGCACCTCGGCAGCAATGTTTGCATGCAAACCAATGCGAAGGATATCCAGACAGACGAGGGATTCGAAACTGAGGCCCATTTTGAGCTCTTCTATGCAGCACTCATGGTGCCAACCTGATACGAAAAGGGTCAAGTCATTGAAGTCATTGAAGTCATTGGCAGTACGATGGCACAGCTTTCTCTGACTTTGGCATTTGTGTCTCTGACCACTTCCATGACTTGCCATCAGAATACGATCCAGCTGTGCTTGGCGAACTGCCAAGATGCGACACGCAAAAGTAACCAGAATGATCTTCGCTTCACCTTTTGCTGTGTGAAGTAACGATCATCTCCCCGAGGTCTCTGAGTGCTTCTTGGTGTCTGGACTACACTTGATTGCATGGCAAGCATCAGAGCCACTGATCAGCACTTGAAAAGAATATGGAAAATCCAACGCATCGCCTTGCACGTTTTTGAAGAAAATGATAACGTATTCGCGCTCTGAGAATATTTGTGCACCGTATTTTTGCAATTTGATACAACTAAACACAGTATCTTAGCCATATCTTTGCCATATATATTCGCTATTTTGTAAGTTGTGTTGTACTTGAAGCCAGTATGATCCCTGGGCCTTCAGGGACTGGTATGAGAAAGCTCTCATCATCGACGAGACCAGCCGATTGATGCCAGAAAAGACAGATGATAAGGCGTAGAAAAAAAGGCGCCATCGATTTCCATGGATTTTTAACGTGCAAACAGTCATTTCCTCATTGCAAACGGTCATTTCCTCATTGCTTCTGTGTTCCTCATTGCTTATCATTGCTTTTATATATATATATATATATGTATATATATATATGTACAAATATATTTACTTATTTACTTATATGTTCAAGCTTTGTCATTGCTTCAAGCTTTGTCATTGCCTCGTCGATTCTCCGAGGCCCGTGGTCTGGAGATCCTGGACGAGGTGAGGGCATGGCCGTACCTTTTCCACAAGAAACAGAAAGATAGCACAGGTACAAATAGGTTCAAATAGGTACAAGCAAAAAGTTGAGAACAGGTACAAAAAGTTGAGAAAGAGATAGAAAGAGCACACATACAAGAGCAGTGTTCAAAATGTTCTCGGAAATAGAACGGAAAAACAATGACATAGTGGGTTGAGAAAGTCAAAACGTCATTGAGGTGGCGAGAAAATGTGGAAAACAAAATTAAGGTGTTCTCCAAATTGTCATGACCTTGGCTCGCACTAACTCTTGATCGATCAAATATTTGTTTGATCGTCAGATAGGCCTGCTTGATTGTGTAATTAGGATGATAAGATATGAGAAAGGTGATTTCTCATCTACTCAATCCGGTGAAATAAAACGATTTGCTTGCAGAAGATTAGCAGACTATAGACATCTATAGACCAATCCCTTCACCCTTGTCCCCAATGATTTGATTTTTTCAGTTTGAGTTGATTTCCACGCTCTGTTTCAGATCCATCTCTTCAAAACATGGCCAACTTAAAGATATAAGATATAAGGCTTTTGGCAAAGACATCCCTCCGGGCAATGAAACAAGACTCGTCGAAAGCCACTGATACAGGGGAAACTATGCAAAGAAGGGTTCAGGCTAATAATGAACTACAGTCCCCCATTACGATCTACATTCTTTCAGGGCTATTGTCCTTTTTGGAATCTTTTTGGAAGCATTTGTTCGTAACTCGTAACCAACTTTCAAGAGGAAACCATACAAGAAAGCATGCGAGAAGAAAACGCACACTTTCCAAATATGGTTCTGAAGTGATGCAAATAAAATAGTCCTGGAAAGAGACGATTCAGAATTGCAAATATTTAGACTCCATCTCAAGGAGTGCCCCTGCGATAATTACTGTTGTTTCTATTGTTACTAATTTTAGCACTCCTACGTGTGTCTTCAGTGTGATGATTCATTCGTCTTTTTGATATTGCCTGAGAACTTTCAGTTGAGTGCAAGCCTGGGTCTACCTTGCGGACATATTCGCTGTGTTTGTGAAGGTGGGATGTGGCTCTTGCTCCAAGTACTGGTAGGAGCATAACAATGCCAAGCGAATTGAGAGCAGCAATGCCTTCAGTAGATAAACAGATATAAACAGAAACAGATATCAATATGTTGTAAACACAATATGATATAAATGCATATTACATGTAATATGATATCTTAGATTCAGAGATACACGATTTAGATTCTTCTTCATGATACTTCATCTCCATGCCAAGATCCAAATTACAAACAGCTGCAGAGCTTGGAGCCTTCCGCAGTGCCATCCTCTGCCGAAGACTACCCTATATATCATTGTAATATCATTATACATAAAATCATTACATAGTATCATTACATATCATATTATACATCGACATTTAGATACAGTACTTCGTTTCAGTACCTTGCTTTCGAAGTGTTGCAGTCCAATAGAGCCTAATCCTTCCGATTTAGCACACAATCGTCCAACAGAGTTGGTAGCCATGCGCATCACCATTCGATCCTTGAACGGTGAGAATGCGGAGCTGGATGTGGAGCCAGACACCACCATTCTTGGCTTGCGACAATTCGTCGAGGAGAATCCGCTTTCAGAAAAGTTGGGTCCTTGAGAGGTTCAAATGAGAAATATCAATGGTGCGTCAAACTTGTCAAGTTAAATGATCATTGCAATGGAGACAGGGTGTAGAACAAAAAGTGCAGAAATGGATAGAAATGGATCGAAATGGATCGAAATGGATAGAGAGATGAAATAAGATTCATAGAAATAACTTAAAAAAGTTGGTGCAAAATGGATAGTAAAAACTGCATAGATCACAGGACGCCTCAGGACGCCTTGAAGATTCCTTCTTTGGAGCAGCGCTTGATCTACGCTGGGACGCAGCTGGAGGAGCGGGTGACGCCCCTGTGGCGACAGCGTCGCAGCAGCGGGGCCTTGGCTGCTGCGTTGGGCCTGGACAAGCTGCCGGATGGAGCACCGTTGACCTTGGAACACTACGGCGGGGAGAAGAAGAGAAGAGTTGAAATATGTTGAAATATGTTGAAGAAAAAAAAATATCATGTAATATCATGTAATATCATGTAATATCATGTATTATATGTAATATGATAGAAGTGATTATATGTGACTACATATGTTTATATGTATCTATTTATATATGTATATATATATATATGATTCTATGTTTTGTATGTTGTATATATATATATTTACATGTGATTATGCATATCAGAATATATGTGATTATGCATATAAGAATATCAATGATTTTGTATTATATATAGGAATACAGAGAACAAAGAAGAATCAAAGAGAACATGAGAGAAGCATGAGAAAGTTCTGTCTAAAATCAGAAAAAATCTGTTTCATTCTCCTCGCCGCTTGATGAGTCACCCAAGCTTTACTTTCTATTATTTGGACACTATTTTTCAAGGGTCTGTGAATGGAAGCTTTAGATCCCACGTTTTTTCTCGTCTCAGACTTGCTCCGTGAATGCGGGAGGCATTCAGAAAGGCTCCGTGCTGAACGTGGTCCGAAAGGTTTCCACCATTGACGCCACTCGAAGTGCTGCATGTGCGGAGTCTTTGTCCCGTGGCAGCTTGCCCGAGCCCGGTCTTTCCGGTGTCCCAGGTCACTTTGTTGGCACTTTGAAAAGCAGTCGATGAAAGGTGTGTGAAAACTTGGTTCATGTTGCAAACATGTTTTGTTGTGTTGTATTTTTTGTCTACATTTGTCAACCTATATAATTATCTATTATCTATCATCTATCCTTTTGATGTCTATCATTCAACGCATCTATGATATCTATGATACCATCTTTGATTTCATTTTTGATTTCATATCTATGTCTTTTCATATCTATTTGTCTTTTCTATGTCTTTCTGTGTTCTCTTGGCCTTTGCATTTGCGCTGTGAGACACTGTCGAGGTCCAGTTCCACCTCCGCGGCCCCCACCGGGGCCAAGCTTGGCGCAACTGGAGGAGTTGAACGACTTGGAGCTGCTGGTGCCATGAAAGCAGAAAGCCAGTTGTGAAAGCATAGCCAAGCATAGCCAAGCATAGCCAAGCATAGCGATCAAAGTTGTGAAGCTTAGAGTGTCAAGCTGTGAAGCCTTGAAGGGATATGTATGACATTGTAACTGACAGTGCATGATGTATGGAAGAGAAAGCGATCAAAGAGTACTGCATGAAGAAACGATCACCGACACACATTGCTTGATGTTCGTTTTGACAATGGTATAGAAAGTACCATACGTGTGTATGGGTGCATTGATGTCTCGTTACACTGTGCTATAGATCCACATACCAAATCTACATCCATTGTTCTTCCCCGCAAAACATTTGACAATCATTTCGTTTCCTCAACTTCCTCAACTTTCTTCTTCTTTTGACAATCATTTCTTTCATTTCTCTTTCATTTCTCCTTGTCCTCTTTTCTTCTCCTGTTACTTGGTTTCCTTAAGGTGTTTCTCTTTCCTTCGTCAACTTCCTTTCCTCAACTTCCTTCTCCTCTCAGGTGCTGTTGCGTCCGTTGCTGCGGAAGCGCCCAACACTTCGAGCCGCTCTCCTCGCAGAAGGCGAAAGCCAAAGCTATGGAAATCCTTTGGGAGCGGCGCCAGCACCTGCACCACCTGTAGCACCTGTGGATGACGTCCAAGGTCTGCAAGGTCCCTGCCCGCTGCAAAGTGTGCCATGGCAAAGTGGGGAGAGATGTTTGGTTTGGTCCAACTCGGCACAACGATGGTGTGACTTGGCAGATCTTGGCTCTCTTCAAATCTGTTCCCTGTTTTCTCATGTTTTCTCATGTTATCTAATTTGCCCTTTGATTCAAAGACCTGGTGACATATAGATTTGGGCACATGTTTTCTGTGGAATTATGAAAGCAACTTCTACAGTTCACATGTGTAGTATCTACTTACATGTTTTTGCTGATACAATTTATTTGTGTTGTGTGTTGACATAGTACTGTCACGGACTTGTCTATGAGCCTCTCCACACCTTTTCTGCTGTCAATTCAATAGACAATCCAAATGAAATTCTGAAGATCGTTTCCCTGTATAGTTTGTGCACATGTCATTCATAAATGCAAGTCAAATTCCGTGAAAAATGAACATACATGTATAGGAATGTGTTTTATTTTTGAAAAATGTATTACACAGGCATAGACCCCAGATAGAATATGGCTTTTGAACGTATTTTCTTGGAATAGAACGCTATTTTGGTCCTGGAATACAACGCTTCTTTCTCCTTGCCATAGAACGCTCCTTTCTCCGTAAACTAGAACGCTTTTTCAGAATAACACGCTTCTTTCTCCTTGGAATAGAACGTGTCTTTCCTGAAAAAAGAACGTTTCTTTTCTCCTTGGAATGGCAGGGTTCTTTGTCCTTGGAAAAGAACGAACGGTTTATATTCCTTGGCAAAACACGCTCTTTCTCCTTGGAATGGAACCCTTCTTTCTCCTCGGGATAGATTGCTTCATTCTCCTGGAAATAGAACGCTTCCTTCTCCTGGGAATAGAAAATTGTCTTCTCCTTGGAATGGAACGCTTCTTTCTCGTTGGAATAGAACGCTTCCTTCTTTTGGAATAGAATGTTTTTTCTTTTTGGAATAGAACGCCTCTTTCTCCTTGGGAATGGAACGCTTCTTGGTCCTTGGAAAAAAGGACTTCTTTCTCCCTGGAATAAAACGCTTCTGTATCCTTGGAAGGGAACGCCTCCTTCCCCTTGGAATAGAACGCTTCTGTTTCCTTGGAATGGAACGCGTTTTTCCTGGGAATAGAACCCTTCTTTCTTCTTGGAAAAGAACGCTTCCTCTCCTTGGAATGGAACGCTGCTTTCTCCTTGGAAAAGAACGCTATTTTGGTCCTGGAATACAACGCTTCTTTCTCCTTGCAATAGAACCTTCCTTTCTCCGTAAAATAGAACGCTTTTTTAGAATAACACGCTTCTTTCTCCTTGGAATAGAACGTTTCTTTCCTGAAAAAAGAACGTTTCTTTTCTCCTTGGAATGGCAGGGTTCTTTGTCCTTGGAAAAGAACGAACGGTTTATATTCCTTGGCAAAACACGCTCTTTCTCCTTGGAATGGATCCCTTCTTTCTCCTTGGGATAGATTGCTTCATTCTCCTGGAAATAGAACGCTTCCTTCTCCTGGGAATAGAAAATTTTCTTCTCCTTGGAATAGAACGCTTCTTTTTCCTCGGAATAGAACGCTTCTTTCTTCTTGGAATCGAATGCTCGTGTCTCTTCGGAATAGAACGCGTGTTTTTCCTTGGAATAGAACGCTTCTTTCTTGTTGGAACAGAACGCTTCTTTCTCCTTGGAATACAACGCTTCCTTCTCCTTGGAATAGAACGTTTCTTTCTTCTTGGAATACAAGGCTTCTTTCTCCTTGGAATGGAACGCTTCTTTCTCCTTGGAATAGAACGCTTCTTTCTCCTTGGAATAAACGCTTCTTTCTTCTTGAAATCTTTTTCCGTGGGATAGAACGCTTCTATCTCCTTGGAATAGAACGCTTTTGTTTCTTGAAAGTAACGCTTCTTTCTCCTTAGGCATAAAACGCTTTTTTCACCTTGGAATGAAAGGTTCCTTTCTCCTTGGAATAGAACGCCTCTTTTTCCTTGGAATAGAACGCCTCTTTCTTCTGGGAATATAACGCTCGTGTCTCTTCGGAATAGAACGCGTGTTTTTCCTTGGAATAGAACGCTTCTTTCTCGTTGGAATAGAACGCTTCTTTCCCCTTGGAATGGAAC
>VSDK01015926.1:203407-254295 GCA_009767595.1 Symbiodinium kawagutii
GCACCTGCCGACAGCACCTGCCGACAGCACCTGCCGACAGCACCTGGCACCAGCACCTGGCACACAGCACCTTCAGCCAGAAAGTTCGCCGACCGTGACCTGTTATTTGGGAAGTAAGAACCCCTATAGCTTCCAGCTATCTGGGGAATAATACTCAAGTTACATGAGATTCATGAAAATGAATATGAAATCTCTTTAGTTTACCAGTGTATATATATATATATATATGTAAATATGTATATATATATATATATATATTCCGGTGTGTACACATGTTAGTGTGAGGCATTGCTGAATGACTTTTTTGTTTTGAGACGACGTGCAGGTGACGGTGAGGTGGTGCAAGTGGCCAAGGAACTCAACGGGAAAATCCCCGGGGGATCCGTGGAGGTGTCGTTTGAGCTGGGACGAAAGTGGATCGCACCTCAAGATTTGCCCAGAGCGCTGAGGAGATGAAACGAGAGTCCCAAAGAGTTTGAGAAAATGAAGAAGAAAGATGAATAAGAAAGTCCCTTAATTTTAAGGACTCTTATCTAAACTTATAAGAGCATGAAGTTTGAGAATAAGAGAAATAAGAGGCTCCTTAGTTAATGAATAAGTTTAGATAAGAGAGTGCTTAATTTTGATTTAAAGAGTCCTTTCTCAAATGAGTTTGGGATTTCCTCAAAGAGAAAACAACTTTACCTCACAAAGAGATACTAAAAACGACATAACAGAGGGAAGAAGTGAAACTCTCGAAAACTGGTTTGAGAACTTTCAATTCAAGATAAAGTGATTATGTCAAAGACAACTCTCGCAACTGTGTTACATACCTCAAATGAAGAATAGCTATCTTGAAAAGGTCAAGGGCAACCTGAATCTCAGTGCAACTGGGTCTGAATCTCAATGAAGATTCAAGATGCGTGCGACCTCAGCGAAAAAGAGCGTGGTCTTGCAAGAATCAATGCAGCATTTTTTGGCCAAACTTTAAGCATTCCTTGTTTCTTTGTCCCTATTCTTTCTTCTTATTCCTTCTTCTTCCCTATTCTTTCCTGATTCTTCCTTCTTCTTCCCTATTCTTTCCTAATATTTTTTCCTTATTTTTTCCTGATTCTTCCTTGCTCCCTCTTCCCTGTCCGAGAGAAGATGCTCCAGGTGGAGAGACAGGGGGTTGGCCTCGTTGATCCCAGTCGCCATACTCGAGAGTTGGCTGCAGAAGAAGAGAAGGACTGGGAGAAGAACTGGCCGCGAAGAGAACTCTGAGAATACAAAGTGCACTTTGAAAATGAACAGATATGCAAAAGTTTAGTTGTTATATGGTTTGATAATGTTTCAGAACTCTTGTAAGAAAAACTAAAGAAGTAATGATTGAGAATGGCACTATACTTCACTATGCTATACTTACTCTATACTTTTCACATCTTTTCACAAGTTGCTAAAATTGTGAGCGATACAAGTCAACACCAGCAGTTCACACTTTTGCAGAAATCCAAGTCCTCTGAGTTGATGAAAATTCGTCACATGTTCACTTCTACTTTTGCACCAAGTACATCCCAGTACCACAGTTTGTACCGTACGAACTGTACTTTTGATTCATTATTCATTTCTCTTTTGATTTTCCAACCTTTGATTCTTTTCTCTTTCTTCTCTTTATTTTCTTTTCTCTTCGATATTCTTCAAATTTCTTCAATTCTCCTCACATCTTCTGTTCTTCGTCAGGTTTATCCTCCATCGTGAGCCCTGCATTGGAGCACCTCGAGTGGCGGGCAGAAAATGCAGAGAACCACGCCATGAAGGTCTTCGTTTACTGTGCTCAGTATCTCAGTACTCGTCTAAGCCGTCATGATATGTCATGTATCATGATTATTTATTTCCTGATTCTTCATCTTCTCCCTCTGCTAGCATTGCCAAGCAGTCTCTAAGCCCATGGATTCTGCAGTTCTCGTATTTTCTTTGGGCCCTTCATTATGGTCCCTCGATGTTTCCAAATGGCTCAAGCAGCACGGAAGGCAGTAAGCTGCCAACTTCACCGGGGAAACAGAAGTACAGAGTCTTTTGATTTCTAATCTTCGTTAAACCTTAGAGATGAAAGTAATGATGTGTTCTACTGACCTACATAAAACATGGTGAAACTGTTGAACTCGTTCACAGCTCATCTGGCGGAGCGATGCGCTTTGGCAACGTGTTCCACTCCTTAGCTGACCAGGCACCACAGTCTTGAAAAACTTTGCCCTGCATCATTCACGAACCATGACAAGCACCACATCTAAAGTGTTTCCTTGATGTTGTGTGAATCAAAACAAGCAGATCGCAATTTGGTCCTGCTGTCAGAGATTGATTGAGTCAGCAACACCTGTGATTTGCAAGTTGAGCAGAGAAACAACAGTTTCTGTTTGTTCACAACGGATCGCAATTAAGGATGATGACGGCAGTTTTCCAGTTTAGTGGCACTCACTGGTTGCATTGTTGATTTTTTGGTTCGAAATCGGAGTCGCAGAAGTCAAGAGGATCAAACATCCAATACATGAATCCGAATGAATCCGAATGAATCCGATTCCGAATCTGAATCTGTATCCTTCGTATCCTTCGTATCCTTCGTATCCTTCGTATCCTTCGTATCCTTCGTATCCGTCCATTTTGTCGATCCCGCTGTTGGGTTCCGAGGAGGTGGGCGCGACGTGAGACTCTCAGTGACATCTCGCTCCTAGGAGAACATGCCACCGAAAAGAATCTTCACGAAGTTCACTGCATTTAATTGCTTAACATCACCAATTCAACATAATTAAACCATGTAACATCACTAAACAAGTTGACTTCAGGGAATGTATCACTTTGGTTCGATGCGGTTCCATGGGGTTCACTGTGCGGTGGAGCGAAGATCATGTGTCGAGGCCCTCAACTGGATCAAGGCGCTCGCGATTGCGAGATTCCTTCCAGGCTGCGGGATGCGCATCAGATGCTTTGCTTTGAGTTTGAAGAAAGTTAAAGCAATTTGTTTGATGAATTCCTATCTACTTTTTTATGTTTTCTTCAAGTATTCCTGGTTTGTGTTTCAATGTATTCCTATGCCCTTTCAAGAGTGTTCCTGATTTGTGATTCAGTGTATTCTTGAATTATTCCTGGTTTGTGTTTCAATGTATTCCTATGCCGCCTATGCCCTTTGAAAAGTGTTCCTGCTTTGTGTTTCAGTGTATTCTTGAATTATTCCTGGTTTGTGGTTCAATGTATTCCTAAATCATTCCTGGTTTGTTAGGAAAGATGCAACACGAGGAAACATGATGAAACACGTGCATTTTTTTCAGCAAGAAACATCGGTCCAAATTCCTCGAAATGAAGACTGCCATCCTCGACAATGAAGGAGAATCCTTTTGATTTTGCAAGGGGTTCGGGAAAATCATTGCCGTGTAATAGAGTCTCGAACCCCTTTCTGCTTGGATCGTATGCTTTCGCACCGCTGTGTGTTCTCTCTATGTGTTGTTGTCATTTTGACTTTGACAAGTCCGCAGAGGAAGTGCCAGCAAATGCAGCCACCGTCGTGGTGCCCAAGACCCTCTAGATCTTTGTTTAAACTCTTTATCTTTATTTTTGGATGTCATTTTTGCAACTCTCAAGATGGTATGACAAAGAAAAGCTCAAAGAAATCTCTTGAAACAGAAAAATCAAAGTACATCTTCAAAAGTAAAGAAACTCTTGAAGAGAAGTAAAGAGTTAAGTAAACTGAAGTCTTTAAAGAAAATGTCGAAATCTTCTGTTTTACATTGGCAACCAAGACTCCGCAGCTTGTTTCCACCCAGCGGTGCCAGGCTGTTTTCATTTGACTCCTATCACATCATATCATGATCAGTCCAACCATGCTAGATACTATATATATATATAGATATATCTATAGCTATACATATGGAAAGATCTAGTTGTATATAGTCCTATATCCATTGTACTGAAAGAAAGTGCCCTGTAGATCTATGAGATGTTCTTGCCAATTCTATGAAGGTGAGACGTGCATTGTCAGCTATGATCAACGTTCCCACGACTCAAATTCAAAGCGTGGTGCTCTGAGGTTCCAGCGAGCAAAGGAGGTGGGACAATCAGAGCCGAGATATGTATCGAGTTGTATCATTGTGTATCGAGTGAATTTGAAACTCCTTTGCGAGGCAAAAACCCCAAGGCGCCACAGGTGAGATCAGCCGTGGAAATTGCCAACCTGCAGAGAGAGAGAGAGAGAGCACACTGAAGTAAGAGAGAAAAATGAGAGAGAGAGAGAGAGTGAAGATTCAGTGAAGATGAGAAAATGATGTGTTGAAATTTTGAATATTGGGAGGGAAGGCGGAGGGCAAGTGCAAAGTTGAAGTCTGCAATGCCACTGAGTGCAAGTTGGGATGTGTAAATCTTATGTTTGGTTTTTAGTAAGACGTGATTTGAACAAATGTCCTGCACTGAGCTGCACAGAATGCTTGGCCCCAATCTTGGCACGGGGATTCATATGGATCATACCCAAAGAATCTCAAAGCCAGACTGCATCGAGTGTTCATTGGCACTGATCATGACAGCGATTTTACAACTGGTGATAAAAATGATTTTACACCTTTCAAACCTGATATTATGTAGTTGAAAGATCGTTTCAATCTCACTTCAAGCATGTTTGAACCGTCGGATTCGAGAACACGGTAGCTGTGCCTTGGTTTGAAGCATGTCGGGTCAATCAATGCGTTTTTGTAGCTCCACCGCACCTTGGAAGCGAAGCTGTAACACTGCAACATGTCGCGCCTAAGCTGGTTCCCTTTGCGGAAGTGGAGGTAATGTTTCTACGCATTTTATATGTTGTACCATACTCTTTGCTAATGTGTCTACGAATTCTTTGCATTTTTATATGCTGTGCCACACTCTCCTTCCTCTCTTCGCAGGGGCACAAGCATCACGAGCAGAATCTCGCTGCCCAGGAGACCGAAGAGTCACTTGGCATGAGGGGCGTTTCCGAATGCTGAGCTAAGCAGCATGGGATTGTGACTTCTTAGCTCAGAGAGAGAGTGACTTCTTTGTCCTTCTGTGAAAGTGAGGGCAGAGAAAGTGGCAAGGTGCAGATGACACTCAGCAAATTTTCAGTTGCATGGTTTGAATCAGGTGAGCATAGGTGAGCCGTGGCTTGCACCCCTTGGGGCCTCTCATTGAATCTAGAAGCACAAAAGTGAGAGCTTTTTCTTATCCTGCAAATGTTCTCGCTTTCTTCATCGTTTTTTCATCGTTTTCTTTGCAAATGGCAACGATGAAGAAAGCGAATGGCAACAGAATGGCCTCGTGGCTCCAACTGTTCCGTGTCGCCCTCGCAATTCCATCCAGCCAAGGCTTGAAGAGACGCTCCTAGGCGAACCGTATCGAACCGTTCCTACGGTCCACATACACACTCTACGCATGACGATGTCATCGACGATGTCTACAAATGTCGATGTCTGCAGTGTCCACACTAAATGCATTTTTTCTTGTAAAAGATTCATGACCATGAGCACATTGACGTCAAGTTTGAGAAATCATCATATACATCCGAACCTTTGCAGACATTTTACTTGATTCTAGTTCCTAACAGAAACTTCGAACACCCTGTATTTTTTCTCATGACACCGCTTAATTATGTAGAGGGTATAGACTGATTGCTTCCCCTCGGAAACTGCTCACACAGTGCATGTGAGAAACCTTTTCAGGCAAAGATGAGCTTGAAGGCAATCCTGACCATGGTGGAACAGGAATTGAGGACGTTTCCTTCCGAATGCAGCAGTGCGTGATAGAAGACAAAGTGAGCAAATGTTTGTGGTGTCTTGAGATGTCTTCGCATTGTGTGTGTGTGTTGTGCACTTTTGTGAGATATACATATATAAGTAAATGAAATTGTGTGAATCATGTCTTTGATTGATTGACTTATTTATCTATTCATTTATTTATTCATATCTATTAGCTTGTTATTTACATGTTTTTATTAGCACGATTTATATGAGGTTTGTCCTGTTGGAATTTGTTGACCAGTGCAACTTGAAGCATCGGCAGGACTTTTTGAAGATGAAGCAGCTGCTGGGCAATGTTTAAGTGGAAGCGACCGTGACAAAGTCAATTCAGAGATCATCTCATATCATGTCATGTCAATATAGCACCGTGCGACCATGAAGCAGCAGCAGTGTGGATTTCCAGGTCCACTTGTGCTTCCAAGAAGGGTTTTCCCTAGACTTTTCATTCAATTGGAATCATTGCTTGTGTCCAGTACTTGGCTCCGTCCTTGACCCCAGGCCAATCCTCAAAGAGTATCGCCTGCTGGTGGACACTGATATGAGGCTCGATGATGCTCGATGTGCTTCATATTTCTTCAAGTTTTTGTGATGAAAGAAGTGACTTTCTGGAGCAAAAGCTACAGACCGGACAAGACATGACAAGACTCGAATGGGACCGTAAATATTTACAGGTTGAAATGCAACACCGACCCTTGTATCATATATTTTGCTTGGGAGATACTCGGACTCTTGAAATTTCACCTAGCAGACTTGATTTTCTTTGGCAGAAAAATACATGCATTCGAACTTTTTTCACAGTTTGATATACTTCGATTATAATCGGAAATACCTAGTAGGATTGGTAGGACTTCATTTCCGAAGCATGAAACGAATGCAGAGCTCGCAAGGCCTGGAAGCGGTACCAAAGGTGACATCTTCATCCAGTTGCAGGTGCTACTGCAGTGCAGGGCAGTGCAGGGCAGTGCAGGATGGTGGACACGACAAGAGCTCTTCGGTGTTTGTCAAAGATGTGGTCAAAGGTTTGGCAGAACTTTCCTCATTCCTTTTCATCGTTTGCGCAGAGAATTGAAGCTGCTCCCTGCTCAAAAGACCAGGGAAATCGCGGCAAGACTGGGCTCATTCACTTAAAGAATGGCTTCTCTGCCAGATTCTTAAGGAAAGTCGTTTGTTGCAGCATCATATGGACTTCCACATAAATCACAAAAAATCCATTGCAAAAAGAATCAAATCTGCACTAATGTGCTGCAAGGACATACTCAACTTCTCCGACATCCAGACTTGGATGTTTTGATACGTAGACAATACCACCCACGTGTGAGACAATGTGGCAGTCTAGGTATAGTATAAACGCATACTTGTACAGTATATGCCATGACCTTTGCATGCTCAAACAGGAGGACACAAATTGACGCATGCACAGATAAGCAAGCCATAGACACATAAATTGACAGAGACAGAGATAAATACCGTAAGGCAGAGAGAGAAAAACGCAAACAGGCACACATGCACGCATAGAACTACGTGAAGTTAAATAGCCGATGATAGACAATATAACATTTTATTGTAATGGTGCATATGCATGCATAGATACACATTTGTATGCATACATTTACATATGTAGACATGGGTACTGTACCCACTTGCCTGACTCTTACTTCAACATCTTTTTTGGCGCTTGCAAATGTGTGAACCTTTGCCTTTAGATGTGTCGTATTATTTCATATTGACATATTGACATATATACAAGGTTGCAGACATAGCCACCACGGGTATGATTTGCTACATGGCATGTTGCTTGCATGCAATGCATGAAGCGCAACATAGATTCAGGAAGGCCATCTTTTGTTTTTTAGTTTAGGGAATTGTTCTTTTCTAGCTGCTCTGCTGCTTTGCTTTCCTGCTTCTCTGCTTTTCTGCTTCTCTCTTTTAAATACAATTTGGACATAGGTTTTTTTCGAACCTTGAGTTGTTTTTCAATCTGGAACCTCTGTAATCTTTCAAGAAAATCCGCCCGCACTGACAGTGCAAGGTGTCTTTACGGGTGCCATAAACAATCTGTGGTATTGCTTTGGCTGGGGAGGAGCCTTCATTGCTCTAGAATCCCCTGTTCTCGACGTTTTTTGAATAGTGTTTTTTCGGCGAGATTGGTCCAACTGGACCCCAACATGGACCCAACATGGGGTTTCCTGGAACTTTTTTGCAAATGTCCTTTACGCTGATATGTATTGGTGTACTGTAGATGGGTTGCACATCGAAAAGACAGGCAGGCTCACAGATCACTAGTCGTAGGGATAGACCAACAGACAAGATTGGATCAGAGACAAAGTATGAGCATGAGCTAAGGCATGAGCTAAGGTGGCTAAAGTATAAGACCAGATCTCTTGATACATCGACACACGGACGAACGAAATACTGAAATTGAAAATGCGTGCCTCACTGGCACATCTTGGCACATCACCCCTACTTGGAGGCACTTTGCTACGTAGCTGTTGCTAGAAAAGTAGATAAGACATGTCCGCAATATTCCGCAATGTAAAGACGTGTAGGATGTAGGCACTCTCTTCCTCTGAAATGTGTAAAGATATGCAAAGATGTAAGCACACACGTCTGCAGTGTGTGCGTGCGCGCAGTAACCATGTGTAGATTCATGATGTGGGCTGCAAATGTTGGGCCATGCGGATGTGTACGGAAAGCCTACACCTGTGTTGCCCGGAGCCATGCGCACTGAAGCCAAGGCTTCCGAAAGAGCCGAGTTCTCTATCTTTGCCAAGGCCAGCACCGAGGCAAACTAGGAACTGCCACAGTCCGAGCAGAACCATGGAGTTTGTGGATTGAGAAGATAACTTGTGGCATGGTACCTGTACGCAAGGCTGATGTTCGTGAATGTTTTCAGGTAATCAAAGCAATGGTCCCTGAACGTCACTGAAGAAGAAACGAACTGATTGAGGGTCAGGGCTTCGCACAGACGTTCCCGGTTCAAATACAGAGGGCTACAGAAAAGTATATGGTGGGGCACCACAACTGTTGTGATGCTTGGACTTTGACAATGTTCCATGTTGCTCCAGGATGTAGGCCAAGTCGACACGGTCCGATTGGCAAGTTACTCAGAGAAAGTAAGGTCATGGAATGTCTTGGATCACCCTGGGCAAGTGACGGTGTAGGCAATGCATAGACTCTGGACTCGCGCTTCCCCAGTTTCCAGAGACTCGACACATGAAGAAAAGAATTCCCACTCTGATAGCTCCAATTCATCAAGATATATCAAGATGATTTTGTTTTTTTTGGTTTATTTCGCCTAAAATTCTCTGAGATTCATAGTGATAGAATTGTCAGCAGCGACGCAATTTCTTCGATCATCTTAGATCTGCCTTAGCCTCACAGCCACTTTGACAGTTCTCCTTGACGACAGTTCCCCTCCTTAGTTCTCTCAGTCGAGACATCTTGGAGACTTCCGAACTGTTTCACCTACTGTGCCATGCTCTCAATGTGTCGGGATGCTCTTTGAGTCGTCTCTTCCCACATCTTGCCAACAGAGTTGGATTTGTCAACATAATTTCCTGGTAGAGAAAGAAACTGAAGAAAAGTGTCCACCAGTTTTACAAACAACGGCACTTACAAATCGGGTTTTAAGCTTTTCATGACAATGGTGTTTCAATTTAAATGCAAGACAATGCAGCGGCAAATGTGACAAATACATGTACCTTGAAAGACACTGTACATAAAAATATGATATAATTGTCAAGGTGAATGGATGTGCTCTGATGTTTTTTCATCTACTGTATCCACAATTTGTTGCCCTTCGATTTTTGTTTTCTTGCTTTTTGTTGATTCGTTGTGTCATATATGTTTGCGTGTTTTCTGAAGATCTCACCTTCTACAAGTCCAGAGGTGGAATCTTTCAGTCTGACGCACCTGAGTGCAGCACGGTGGAGCCATGTGATGTAATCTGAGTGCAAAGGGAGATGGAATAGTTATGAGATGTACAAAGGAACACCTCCAACATTATAATGTAAGAAAACGTGATATCTTAACATGTTTTTATATTTACATGTACACACAGAATAAATGTATACAGATATATATATATATATGCTTATTTGATCTTATTAATCTCCTGATATCTTTAATCTATCTTTGTATCTTTGCATCTGGGCATTTATGTGTTTTTGTTATGTTTTTCTACCTTTTTGGGTGGGAACTTTCCAAGGCCAACGATTCGCCAAGTCTTTGGACCGTGGACCGCGCACCTTGGCTTCCCATGGGAGGGTTGTGCTTCGTTAGGTCCTGAGGCTCGTAGTTCTTAGGCCTTTGTTATCTTTAGTCAAACTTTAGTCATGTTAGTATGTTAAAAGGTGGAAAGAAAGTTATGTCAACATATATCAATATATGCTTAACTATAGATAGTGATGGTATTTTGTTTTTTTTTCAGTGTGGCTGGAGGTCTCTATGTATGCTGCTTGTGTGTGTAGGTGGGGTGTGGGAAGCACTATGGAGCACTATCCTTTGTGAAGTGTTTGCATGCTTGAGTTGCATCCACACAATCAGAATGGTAATTGCACAAGAGGCTAGTGAGGGCGCTCGATTCCAATTTTGAAAAAAATCTTTGGAAGCCACCTGTGAATTTCAAGAAGTTATAGAATGAAGTTTTGCATATTGAGCGTCGCCCATCGCCCGTACTGCTCCTGATTCTTCACACACAACTAGTAATACTGTTTAGCATGGAATACACAACCAGTTTTCAAGCAGAAAGAGAGAGGTAGTGCCACGACATGCCACGACTAGGATGCGCTGTAAATGCATCCAAGCAGGGTTCGAGAACTGTGGGGGCTCGTTCCTCGTTGCGATATTGGATTCTGCAGCTGGATCCATAGAAATCATTGAACAAGAATATTAAGAATGAGAAGAACTTAAAGAATATTACATAAAATTACATGATGCAAATTCATAGAAGAATAAGACAAGATGCAAGAAGCATTTTGGCACTTGCAGCGTTCCGTTTTTCAAGTTGGATGAAGACCGATCAATGGCAGCGCCGCAACTGAAGCCCACTGAGGTCTACTTGGAGAGTCCTGAAGGTAGAGAACGCTTCGAAATTGATGGGATGTCATAGGATGACTAAGGAGTGATGCGAAACTTTGTCGTAGACAAACTACTAAGGGAGTGATCATTTACTGTAGGGTCTCCTCTCTTTGCTTTCCAGACTCTTGCTCCTGCTTGTTTTAGAGAGCTTACTGTCAAGACGACTGCGGTTTGAAATCACTGGAATGTCTCAAGACCGCTTGTCGTTCTGACCATCGTGTCTTGTTCCTGATTTGAGCCCAAGAGGCTGCCAGGGTCATGTCAGAAAATTCTTGCAGCAACTTGGTTTTTGCAGCAAATTTGGTAGTGCCTTCCTAGCTTTTTGAAAGGAAAGTGAACTAAGAGAACTTTTTCCAATGGCTCTCATTGAGCCTTTGAAGGTTGGCGAGAATTTCCATTTGGCCAGCAGTTAGGGTGGCCAAACAACCCTGAGGCGGGAGACAAAGCCACGGAGATTCAGAGCACAAAAAAACACAAATCCAAGCGACACATCGGAAGACACGTCTTCAGTGTGATGAACATGATGTTATCAGGATGTTATTGTATGTATACATTGTATGTTGTTGTATGTCATTGTCCATAGTTGCCAGCCGTTAACATGCTGACAGTAATTCAACACAAAGAATTCCCAGAGGTGGAACCTTCACCGACCCAAGCTGGACCTTGCCAACCCCACATTGCAGCAGGCTACGGTGCTGCCGAGCCTTATTTCTCCTCAAGTGGCAGAGGAGTGCATAGAATTTGCTGGTTTTAGTATGTTTTAGTCAGTCTTATGTCGTATTAGTGATCTGCATTGATGACAATTGGTGACCAAGGACTTTTCATGTTTTTCCCCACCGATTTTGGCAGGGACTGTTTATGAAGTGTTCTCTTGGCCCTAATGTTGCTGGTGGAAGAGACTGTGTTTGTCAAAAGTTCAAAAGGGTTTTGGGTGGTCTCTAAGTATGTTCCACTCATTTACTGAAGACTTACCTGCTTGCTGCCCCAAAAAAGTCTACTCAGGGGTCCATTTGCTCAATTTGCGAAGGGTTTTTTCCTAGTCATTCTTTCCAAGACTAGTGATTTTGTGCACCTGCAAGTAGATTTCTACCGGTCTTCCTATTGACACCGGCTGCCATGGGACCGCTGCAAGGAGTCAATGGGATTCTTGAGCATCATGCACGCTTTGCAGCGGGGGGCTTGGATCATCAAGCATATTGCTTCTACAATCACTTCTGAGCGTCTACAATTCTCAGGGTTATCACTTTCCTCAACTCACTTTGGACACTCTGCTAGACTTCCACGGGTTAGAAAAAACAGATTAAGGATCTTGGAATCCTGAAGGATGCCTCAGTACTTGGTACTTCTTGGTACTTCTTGGTACTTCTTGGTACTTCTTGGTACTTGCAGCATTCACAGTTCCTTCATGTCACTGTCCCTTCAAGTCCCTTCTGTCCTTTCGGTGCCAAGCCTCAGTGCCATAGAGTGCAGCGAGGAGTCCTGTGGATCTACGATGTACAAAGAGGATCCAGCCCCTCAGCAGAAGTTCCAAGTTTGAAGTTCAGGCACAATCAATTTAAGACATTTTAAGACTATGGATTATTTTGGTTATTTTGTTTATTTCGGTTTCCTCGCACTTTTAATCATGGGTTCTTGGTTGAAAATGCAAGTTTGTCCCTGAAATGCTAGAGGCTTGGTTTTCATGGAGTAGTTCCTTGTTGACATAGAAGACACATGAACATTATACCCAGCACAAAGAAGTGAACATGAGAATACATGAGAAAATATATACATGTTTTCGAATACATGAGAACATGTGTGAAGAGCAGCTGTGAGCTGAGGCAAAAGTCGCAATTCCAAAGTTTCCTTTGAGGATCGAGTTGCGCAAAGAAACGGCCGAGCTGATGATACCAAGTCTCTGTGTTCGATGGTAACTTTGCCCAAGCTCAGTAAGAAAGTTGGCACCAACTTTTGCGGAATTTGCGACACTGAAAATGACTACGACCCTAAACAAAGATTGGCAAATGGGTGACCGTTTCAAGCCATGTCACTGCTGCAGACTACAACAGCACAGCACAGAGCAGAATTGTGGACACTCTTGCTTTTCTCTTCATTACTTTCCCCGGTAAGGTTGATTCCCAGTCATGTGTTGGATTCAACATACTGTCAGCATCACTGATCCAAGTAGACTGACAGGACCAGACTAAAGATTTAGACACAATGAGCCTATAAGATATTCCCTCAATTTCTACGATATTGGCGATCGTGAAACTTTGAGATTCTCTGGCACAGCAGCGCCGAGATTTCAATTCATGGCCACTTTCAGGTTCAAAATCCAAAAACCGAACTTCGATTTGCTTAACAGAACTTGTGGCTGCAGCAATAAAATCTATCCTTCGTAATGACATAATGGAATTTCTTCGTGTCAGGAGCTGTGTTTGTGGCAATTCGAAGTTCGGATGTGCAGCCACCCCCGGTAGTTCCGTCGCACTTCAGCGGCAAAACCTCTGCTGAAGCGCCCAAGAAATTTATGGAGAGCGACAAAGATGCCATTGAAGGAGCGCAGCTCAGAACTCGGGCTCAGCGATGACTCCCGAGGGACCAAAGGGTTTAAACATGTTTAAACATGTTTAAATAAATGTTTTCCAGAGAGAAGGTTTGAAGTTCTTGCTTTGGGTCTTAAAACAAAGGTTTTCAAACCCCGGAAAAGGTTTGTTTAAGCCCAAAACTAAGGTTTTCCAAAGCTGGGTCTTGTGGGAAAAGCTTCTGCATGAAGTAAACAAACGCTTCCACAGGAACACAAACGTTTTCAGTACAAAAAGTTTCGCGTCTCGAACAAACCTTTTTCCATATATATATAGTTTTGTTTGTTGGGTTCCCCCCAAACCTTTGTTTGAAACTACTGGGTGCGGAGTGTGTTTTAAGGTGGAAACCAACCTTTTCAGGAAACGTGTGTGTTTTTTTTTCAAAAGGCGACATTCTTGCAAAATCGTACTTTGATAGTTTGCGGCCGTCTCCAAAATCTAGGGGTAAAACGATGGCTTTCCATCCGGCAACAAGAATTTTCGCACGTAGTTCTTGTCCCGCTGGGTCTTAAATCCGAACTGGCGTTGCCACACAACTCAAACCGGCTTCGCCACACCCCAACCGGCATCGCCGCATCCATCTTTTGCCGCATACCTGCATCCCTGCACCAATCTATTGTCGGCTTCAACACGGGCAGGACAACGCGGTATAACGGTCAGTTCCCTCTCGATACAATTCCTCCCTGCACGAGGTGTATATGTTTGCCATTTCCTAACCTTCTTACTTGACCCCTAGCCCTCCAAACCAAACTAAATTCAACGCTTCGTGGTGGAAACTTGAGTTAAAAACGTTTGTCTTTTCACCGGAAACATTTTTTTCAGAGTTAGTTTGTTTCCCCGGCCCTCCGTCCCCCGGATCCGAGTGCCGAGCCGCAATTTTCAAAACTTTTGTGTTTTTGAACTATTTGAAACCAACAGTTGAAATTTGAGTTTAGAACACGGTGTGTCATCAGTTCTCTTCAGGCCTCAAATGGCCTGAGATGGCCTTAGATAGCCTTAGATGGTCTTAGGTCATACATTTGTCACGATCCTACCTCAGCTCAAAGCATTGCAATGTATTCGGTGCGTAGTGGTATTTATGTTTCGCCAGAACCGCATCCTGTGGTTCAGATATGTCCAGTGTTCAAGGGAGGTCGAAGAGTTGGGAAGGTGTCTGCAGTAGAATGATGTATTATTTCTTTGCAACTGTAGCTGTGCAACAGCACAAGTGGCATACCTCGGATCCGGAAACTTTAAAATGAGAAAGAGAGATATAGTAAACTTTTGTTGGCTTCTAAAATTGGAGAGAAGATCTGAAAATTGTTGGTGGCGATGGAAAAAGATCTGTGCCCCAAGAGTTGGCAGGGAGGGATTCCAATCCTCGGGAAGCAGAGCCATCGAAACTGCACCACCGGTCAGGACAGCTACGTTTGATGGCCAACTGCTTTGGTGCAGTGCATGGAGGTCCTTGATGGTCGGTCCAACTGCTGGTCTTTTTTTTGAAATTTATTGAAGCTTGATGAAGCTTCTGCATTTTTTAAAGTCTTGAAAGTGTTAGTCGTCCTTTGATCCACTTAAGTCATGGACTGCTTGACGATGTCATTTACAAAGCGTTTCACCGATCCGTAGGCGTTGGCACTTTGCTGGTCTATGCTACAACCTTTTTCTCCGAGAGTTGCGGGTCCATGGCGAACGGTTTCTTCTACGTAACTTGGAAGAGAATTTCAGGAAAATGAAAGTTTCTGCCTGACAAGAACATGATATGTTTTTACTGCCTCATAAATTTCACTTGGTGGCACTTCAACTTGCGCAGGTATCAACTTGGCCGGGATCCATGTTGTTCGCGGTGCCTTTGCTTTCTCTTTTAGGCAGATGTGGGCGCAGTGACCCTGTTAAGTTGAGAGCAGCCGTGGCAGTTTTTGAATCCGTGACACAGAAATTGTAAACAGTCAATCCTGTGGAAGAACTTGTAATTTAAACTTCTATTCTGCTTACTTGTCTACAACTTGACATTGATATTTTATTGCGATAAAGGCTTGGTAAAACTGCTTTATTCTATTCTATTTGTTTGTTTGTTTTTTTTCCCAGCTGAAGTGATACCAGGCCGGCAAGGATGCTTGCTTTACAGCTTCTGCAGCTACGTGCTCTATGGACTCCTGCCGCTCTCATGGAAGATGTCTAAGCAAAAGGAAAACACTTCTGATGAACCTCATTCAAACCCACCATTTTGCCTCAAATTGGTTTCATTGTTTTTGGCATTCCTTTCCCAGTTGCTTTTCAAAAACACAAGGGGGTTCAACGGCACATAAGAGAATCATGTTGTGCATTTAAATCAGCTGGCCAAGGTGAAAGATGGGGATGATCTTTGCACTTAGTGGGAAGATCAAAAGGTGGCTCTACAGGTTGCTTCTCCCGATCCAACACGGTTTTGTTTTAGATGCCAATGTTCTAGCAAACACTTCCAAACAGTTGATCAAGTGTTGTCTCGTTACTTGGCGATATCTTATTACATTCTCGATCTTGTGCTGATTTGCTTACATATATGCTGTACTAGTTCCAAGATGTTTCAAGGATTTTATCGATTCTTTGAGGGAGCAACAAACATATTTGTTTTGATGGCACTCTTCCACATGGAAGGATGCGCGACTTTGTACGACACGTTGGTTGAAATGCGCAGATATGGCCATAGAATCATAGAATGTCATAGAGAGAAGTGGATATCCTGTTTCAATCCTGCAAGCAATCTACGAATATAAGATGTATGTAGAAAAATGCATAAATATTAGTGTATATATATTTTCACATACAGTATACATATATATATATATATATATGTACGTGTATATATATATATGTGTATGTTATCATATTTCTACATACATATATTATCATCTTTCTTCTGTACAGATCCTTTTGAGCCAAGAGAAAGGAATCAAAAAACGCGACGCTGATCTCACTGTGGCTCTGACACTCTCAGGTTCTGTGTGGCTCGGGCACTGCAGCCTGAGAATATCGAAGAACAGGTGCGAGACCTCCGATGTGCAACTCAGGTGCTATCCCATGACACTGCGATGTGAAAGAATGAAGACACTGCTTAGTGCACCCTTGGTGAGAACTTGTGTTCATGCCCTGATCTTTACCCGTCCAAAGACTCTCAGAAACTCAGTTGGAAACTCTTTATACATGTTTTTTCCTGTTTACTCTTCATTTTCAACTTGCTCTTTATTCCTCTTGACTCTTCTTTTCCAACTGACACTTTATTACTCTTGACTTCTCTTTTACATCTCTTTTTTACATCTTTACTCTTCACATTTTAAATCTCTAAGATCTTCTAAGCTTCATTGCATCAGTGTCGGCTTCAGCCGTCAACCTGCGCCAGAGCTGCACGAGCCTCGGCCCTTTGCTACTGTGCATCGCCTCGGTTATCGCAGGCGGGCAGGGTCCCCATGTTGGCTTCAGGGAAATGATGGGAAACGGGGACATACAAACACACATACATACATACAAACATACAAACATACAAACATTCGTACATACATTACATTACATTACATTACATTGCATTGCATTACATTACATGACATGACATTACATGACATGACATTACATTACATGACATTACATGACATGACATTACATTCCATTACAATACATTACATTACACGTCGTTACCTTACGTCGTTACGTTACGTCACGTCACGTCACGTCACGTCACGTCACGTCACATCACATCACATCACATTACATTACATTAATACATACATACATACATACATACATACATACATACATACATACATACAGCTTTTGTGATACTAGATACTTGATTTACAAGATAATATTTACAGGGCAAAAATATTGAGGTGAACAATTCGATTTGCAGTGGTCCTTGGGTCCCGGTTTCATCAAAGATGGGATTGAGGTTTCACGAACCAAAGCGCCAAGCCCTCAAAACCTTACTGGAAAATCCTCAACCCTAAGACCCTACAGCAGTTTCATGATGGGACACAGGACCCGTGTGTTTTTTGAGCGAACCTTGGGGTTGGCGGTTGGCGAGAGCCGGTGGTTTCACGTCTTGTGCCTCAGCGAAACTGCTCCGACCGCGGGATCCAGCGCACTCCTCCACTTGACTTACAAACTATTTTTCAGTCTGCTACAGAGGATCTGTACTTCATGTTACTTCTCTTTCATTTTTCAGTTCTGTTTTTCTTTGTTCCTTTTGGAAGTTTTAGATGTTTTTTCAGGTTTGGTTTTTAATTCTTTGCAAACTTCTTTATCCAAGTTTTGTGTTTGTGTTCAAGAACATGTCAGCTGATTGCCGTGCAGGCCTGGCTGCTGGTGTTATGTGGACAAGTCAGGGCTCCTACTTCTCGTCCGGCACTTGTCCATGCGGGTCTCATTGCAGTTTTATCTATCACATCCAACTGGCTGTAAGCATCCCTTGCAGTAATGAAGAGAGTCCGAAGTTGTTTTCTTCCTCCAGCTTTGTACATGTGCCCAGTTGCCCTGTTCTGCTTCTCCACTTATTTTCTAGTTTACTTATGTTTTTACTTTTGTTTTCACTTTTGTTTACTTCAATGTCCTTTTTGTTGAGGCATGCCTCTGCCCTCATTGCCTCTGGTTCAGAAGACCCACAGGCGAGGCTTTGGCCAGAGGTTCGTATCGAGGGCTGCAGAGCTCTGTGGACATTTGATCACTTTCTCTTAAAGAGATCCTGTCTTCACACAGATCCTGTCATCTTCAGTTCCTTCGTTTTTTCTTCGTTTTCGAAATCTCTCTACGTTTTCCTTCGAAAATTTTGATTTTTTTCACTTCTCTCTTCTGTTTTTTCTTCTTAGGACATCTTTAAATCTGAACGAAAAGGAACGCGGTCCACTTGGTGAGGCCAAAGCTCATGAGGCGACGACGTGGCTCTCAGGAGAATTCGAAATGCCCACTGTGTACGCAGTGCAAGAGATAAGAAGAGAGAAGTGTAAGAGATATAAGAGATAAGTGTATTACATTGTATTACTGTATTACTCGTATTACTAAGTCTAATACTAAGTGTAAGAGATCCAAGTAGAGATGACTACGGTAAGATGTACGAATTGAAGTTGTGGAGATTCCCCAACGCTCCTTGAGCGAAGTCTCAAAGCTCCCTCTTGAGCGATCTCTCTTAGAAGATCTCTATGAAGAAGAGCTTTGAGCGATCTTAGATTAACATAGTTTAACTATCTAGATCTTTTTCGCTCCTTGAGCGATATGAAGAAAGGCTCCACAAAGATCTCTAAGTTTGACACGGAAGACGCAAGAAAGGCTCCTTCCGTTCCTTGCGTTCCTTCCAGGAGTGTTTGCCGTGCGCTACTTGGGTTGGGAGTTTGCATTGAAGTTGCTGGCCGCGTTTATCCAGTACTTCAAGCAGGAGGGGAAGAAGGAAAAAGGGCAAGAGGATATTGAGGAGATGTGGGATGTTGACGTTTTGATGGAGGCATATAATACGGAGGTATGTGGAGGTATGTGAAGGTATATGGAGGTATATGGAGGTCTATGGAGGTATAGGACGTGGTGCGAAGCAACACAAACGGCAGACTTTGTGGCCACCCTTTTCCGTGTTTTGACAATGGAAGTTCGCCAGGACAATCTCTCCATCATCGCCATGAGCCAAGTTCTTTGGAGTTTCTTCTAGGAATTTATAGATATGTACTATTCATACATATTTATATAGATACATATATATATATATATATATGAATTTATTTCTCGTCATTACAGTAACAAGACCTGAGTATTTCTAGGTCCCGTAGGGTCCATGCGAGTTGTGACCTTGGAGCGTGCCCAAGGTGATTGTTATAGTTGGCGCTGTGGCAACCGTCATGTGCTTTGCATGTGGTGACGGTGGCACTTTTTGGACGCAAGGCATAGCATGAAATGGAATGAAATGGATCTGTGTCGGCAAATTAGGCAATGCTTTGGAAGATGGCAACCAAAACGAATGTGACTACTGAGATGCACTGAGATGCACTGAGATGCACTGAGGCAGTGTTTGCTTTTGGGAATCCTTTACCGCAAGAGGAGCTCAGGGCCTGGGCTGATCTCCAAGGAGATAAATTTCTGGTAAAACTTGGTAGGACTTGGATGCACTTGGTACAGGTCAGGTTTCAAATTGTTGAATTCGAAAGCTTGACTTTTTGCACAGCACCTGCCCAGTTCACTGGGAACCAGGAATTGGGAAGACACTAAGACACTCTGAGTGTTGCGGCTGTTTGGAAGTCTCAAACAGCAACACATTCCGCAACACGTGTCTACATAAGTCTACTCGTTTGCCAGGAGACAGCTCCACCAGACCAAGTCAGGACCACAGATCTTGTGCACAACACATTCCTTCAAGGTCCTTCCTTCAAGGTCCTTCCTGGTGTCCTCGCCTTGAATCAGTAGGGCGGTAGCTTTGTTGAGGCATTTCATGAGGCATTCAGGCCTGAAATGGCCTCACTGTTCCGCTATAGTTGACTTTCTTTCAAAGGCCCTTGGAAAGCTGAAATCAGCGAGCCTGGCTGGTTTCGGAGTGCCCCATGTTTCTTCTCTACTTGAAACTCTACTTCGTTCCTTTTTCATCCTTTTTCGTTTTTCATTTTCTTTCACTTTTCTTTCAACTTTCTTTGCGACTTTTTTTCCCCAACTGTGCGACTTTTTTGTTCAATTTTTTCGCCAGGCTTTGTCCCTGTGGCCAGATGTGGTGCCCAGTCCTCAGAAGTCGCAGCAATTGCAAGGTTAGAAGGACACAGAAAAACACAGAAAAACACAGGAGGACACAGGAGGACACAGGAGGACAGTGCAACACGATGCAACGCGTTGCGCTCTGAGGATTTGGCTTTTGAGCCCGATTAATTTGGCCTTTGGATTTGGAGCGACCTTTCCCAAGCCTCCCAAGTGTTTGTGATACGGTCGTTCCATCGTTCCCTGATGTTCTTTGTACTCCTTCGTTGCGTAGCGTAGGAGCTGCATACATGAACGGCTACTTTAATGCAGAGGTTGCTCTGAATATTGGAGGACCAGGTGCCTGACAATTTGTAAAGAGATGAAAGAAGAAGAAATTGTAATTCAGATTTGCAAGAAATTGAAAGAAGCTGTGAAGCCGCTCGAGTTTCAAAGCACTCTGAAACGTAGCAAGGAGATGCAGTTGGAACATGTTGGAAGGATTTAGAAGGTAGATGAAGGAGGTAACGTGTAGCATTCGGAGATGTTAGAGACGTTTTTTGTGTCACGGAAGTCACAGCGCTACAGCGTTGCTGCGCAGCTTCCATTGGCGCCTTGACGGCCCTCACAGTGGCCTCTGCAGCCTTCGCCACTTTGTTCTACAGTCCGAGCTCAGGGCGAGTGGAAGGACAAGTAAAGACACATTCGAAGAAAGGCAACGAAAAGAAGAAAAACATGAGTAATTGTTTAGGGTTTTTGTTTGACAACCTGAAAAGGTTTCGCTTGAGGATTTGTTTGTCACTTTGTGTGTCTTCTATTTGTCGAATGTTTAGGTCACTTGGTGTCAAAGGCCATGGGATTGGCCCTTGGATCTGCAGAGCCTGGGATTGAAGGACCTGTCAACGCGAAAGAAGAATATTTTTTCCCCTGAGTTACTGAAGAACGAGAGTTTGGAAAGGGCTCATGAGATCACGTGGATACTGAGATCAAACCAAGGGTCCTGGGCTTAATGAATGAATGAATGAATGAGATTGAATGAGTGCCTCAGAAGTTTCAGCATTTCTTTTCTCATTGAACTTAACAATGTTGAGGAACAAGCTTCAGAGGCTTTGCTAGTGGCATTTTAAATCTGTTAGACAAAGAAATGATCTCTTTTTGCCTGCGAGAGAGGCCAAACAACTCTTGAGGCTGAAAGTAATCTCACAATCCATTTTGATATACTTATCAAGTGCTTTTATCAAGTGCTTTTATCAAGTACTTGCGCGTGTGTTCTCCAGTTGGCAATGAGTCCAGTCTCACGCGACGCGGCTTGAGACGAACGTGCAAGGGTGTGTACGTGTTCGCTCATTCTGCCAGATCCTCCATGGACGTGCCATAGATGTATGATGATGTATCACCTCATTTGAATGTCTAATGAAATCAATTGAAATCAAGTATCAAATAAGATGGATACACTATACATGATATCATTTGGAATGCTTCTAACATGTCGATTTCGTGTGTCTGGTTGCAAGGTTTTCATCAGCTACAGATCATCCCAGCTCGATTTGACCGCTATTGGCACCGAGGCAATGTTGATGACCATGTGCGCAGCTTCAAAAGTCGCGATTCTCAAACTCATGAGGTGTGACTCAAGTAAACCTTCGCGGTCTTGGGAAATCTATGAGGTACTTTGGGTTCACTGAGATGAAGGGATTAAGTGCACGATGCTGAGTCAAGAGGTGATGACGGTGCTGCATGATTCTTTGTGCTTTGTGTCGTGCTGATGGAATTTCCAATTCCTTACATTGGGACAGAATCTGTCCTTCAACAAGGCACGATGTAAAGAGGTGTCATGTCAGGCGTCTTCTCATCTCAATTCTTTGCCCCAATCACAGAGCCACAGAACACTGAGGCCGCATGGATTGTCTTTCCCTATTTGGTGTGGGGTTTGGGCAGAGGGAGCTCCTTGGTGTGGAGAACCGTTGTACGTGCTCCCCAATCAGTCGTCAATGGCATTTGCAGAGACTATTCTTTGTCATTTAATCCCACTTTGTTGGGGTAAAATGCCATTGTCTTTGTTCGTTGGAGAGAAGCAGCAGTGTCGTTTTTTCATGTTTTTTCCATTGCTGCAAAAAAAGTGTGCATCGATCATTGCAACTTGAGGCTATGAATCTGTCAATAGGGCTATTATGGCGGACATCTACCGCGGAAGCGACACTTGGCCGAGAAAGACACCTTAGTGATCCTTGGGATCAATGATTCAATTGCTCCATATCCTAGATCAAAATTTGCATCGGCGTATTCACAAACAGATAAATAGATGATACATGCTCTTCTTAAGTTCTCAATATTTTCTGTCAGATCGATCGAGATCCTGTAGTACAAATGTAGCTTTCTCGAATCGCAATTTAGTGAAAGAAGGCTCACATGTTTTGAAGACACAGCCGCAGCGTCTCAGAAAGTCGATGCAGCCTTTGCCAACTTGACGTTCCAACAGTGCACCGTGGCGGACTGAAAGCGCACTGCGTCAAGGTTTTCAGCAAATTGCTTGGCCCATCTTTGCCCAATTGAAATGGACAAATTCAATGAATTCAACTGACTATTGTCAGCACATTGCTCACCTTTGAGCTGAGATAAAGACAGAACCCCGAACCGCACGCGTTGCTGAGGCTGCTTCCATCGCATTCTTTGTGAATCGTGCAAAAGTGTCAGGCAGCCCAGGCCCTGCTGAATACAACAGAGGAACAAAATCGATGAATTCGGCTGAGGTCTGTTGCTGTGACAACAGTCGCGGCATTCCTCATAATGCCGTTCTATGGACTTGCCCGAAGGCGAAGCGAAAAGTCTGAGAAAAGCATGAATGAAAACTGCTATTTTTTCTCTGGAAGGAGAGCAGATCAGCAAGAACGAATGCCGTTGATTCAGGAGCGGGGTTCTCGAAACAAGTTCTGTGAAAGATATATAACAATATCCATGTACAATTTAACTTACCAAAATTTCGAAGCCAGGACAACATCTCCAGAAGCTGAAAATGAGTTTCCTGGTGACGCAAAGGGCGAGAGGGGCCAGAGGCAAAAAGGATGATTGTGGCCTGTGGGGGCACGGGGCCATGGGGCCCAAAAAGGTGTAGTTCCAACTAGTTCCAACTGAACATCCAATGTCACCAAACCAAACAGTCAAAATTCAAACTCAAACTGATGAATTTCTGATGAAGTGATATTAAAATAATTATCAAATTCATTGATCATCTTAAAAAAATCAGGTGGCATCAGGCATCAGGCAACAGTGTGTCGACGTATTGAAGATAAATCCATCAATCCGCTAGCCAATTGCAGAGCAGTGCGCATAGCCAGTTGAAAGCGACCAGCGCTGCGAAGATGGACATTCCTCATGGGGCAGTCGGCTAAGTCCCAAGTTAGTCAACCTGAGCTACAATTGACAACCAGCTTGGCTGTTCCAGCAAGAGAGGGGGGAACGCTTGATGCCCTAAGTGAGTGTATGGATTATTCAGCTGAGTGTCAAACACATCGAATGGTAAAGTTGCAGCAAAGAATATGCGGGACGACCGCCAGTGGAAGAAACAGGTTTCAAACCAGTCCCGCCAACGGGTTCCGGTTTGGTTGGTCGGAATCCAGTCAACTCGATGATGATGATGGCAGCATCGCGGAAGGCCACAACCTATGGGAAACAACATCTTGATCAGTACAACTGGTTCAGTTAACTGACCACGTTGAACAACAGTAACATCAGAAAATTAAAATGAATGTGTGAAAACATTTGGGTGGGTAAGCCTGGAGGGTAATGGGATATAGTACCTGGCCTCGTCCTGTGTTCCGTTTTGCAGAACAGCTCGGGCTGCAGTCAACAGTGGTTTGCCACCCTGGCTCTTTGGCGAACGTAGGCACCAATGGTGCATCAAAGGCACCCTTCGCATCAGACCACACCGTTGGCACACAGCAGGTGCACACAGCACCGGCGCCGGGTTTGAAGGTGGTGTTTACTATGGAAGTTACAATATGTTACAATCTTGTATTCAACATATGATGTAACATATGGTTCAAGAATCACCTTTTGACTTTATAGGTGGGGTAAACCCATTCAGTGCGTCTATGATATGTAAACCGTCACTGGGTTCCAGTTCCACCCATCCCTTTTTTGTCCATGCAGATGGTTTGTAAGTTGCATGTTGAAACATCATCATCATCATCTGAAGTAAACAGTAATTATGAGGTATGTGTGTATGAGCCCCTCACTGGTTTTGACCACTCTGATGGATTCAACAAACATGTTATTCTTGGTTGCAGGAATCTAGTTGATAGCATAATATTGAGGTTTTTGTTGCTGGATATGTCTATGAACATGCTTTCTATTATCAACAATGTTTGGCTACAATGGAAGTCAGTATAACCACTTTGAGTACTCTACATGCTTGGTTGAGTTATGTGGCAGGCTTCGGTGCCAAAATGAAACGAACTGACCATGACTTATGAAATTTAGCACTTGATCACGCAAAAAAGGAAAAAGGAAAAAGGTCGGATGCAAATTCACCTCAACTCTAGCTATCTCAACAACGATTGTCCTTCTTCTCCATTTGTTTCCTCATCAACTGGATGGCATGGCGGATGCTGACAATGAACGAGCTATCCATGCTCCCGCCCTCGTTCCGACAGCTGCCCCGAGAAGACGGGCTCTCGAGGACGACTTGTGTTTGGGCAGCTCAACCAGGTTGAACAGTAGATAGATAGAGCTGGTAGTGGAAAAGGGAGCGAGACAAGCTTCCAGACACAGGATTTGTGGAAATGAAGTTCCCGCCCCCCTGCCACGTGCAAGGACGGCTTCGACGATTTCAACCTCCTCAACAGGGTGACGGCGCTAGAAGGTGCGAACAGAGTCTGGGCCCAAGGGCGTCGTGAATTTCAAATTTGTCAGTGACCGTCCGCCAAGGAGCTGACTGCCTGCATGAGGTGCCCGAGTTGCAAAAATGCAATCCTTGTGCCATGCAGCCGTGAAAGATTGTGAAAGGATGCCTTTCTTTGTCCCAGGTTCCTGGGCCTACCTTGTGAAAGAAGCGAACTGCTCGCTTTGGGATTGACTGCCCCCATGAACATCCCCGAGCTGGTCCTGCAAACGGCTGCTTTGCCCCAGCAGCTGGAGGCCAGAGGGGTGATGTGCGCAGAGTGTGTGATACTTGGTGAACACTTGGTGAACACTTGGTGCCAAGGAGTGGACCGCCACTTTTGCTAGCCACTGGCCCAGTTTCCTGGTCATTCGCCCCAGCTTTTAGTTTCCATGCAGCCAAGGCGAAGTGCAACAGAAGATACAGCCGATACAGTCTGCGGGGGGCCTTACACGGAAAGGGGAGAAGGGGCATGCATTCATCCTGGAGATCATAAACCTGAAGAAAGAAGAGTTGCTTTCAAAGAGCTGGTTTTTGGAAACCAGGCGTTCGGTTCACATGTTGCTGCTATGAACATGGAGAATGCTTAGAAACTTTCTTCACCCACGGCACTTCGCAAGTCTGGCATAGACTTCTCGGTTCATCCTCAGCTGGTGAGTTTTAGAGGTTGGCTATATGAGTTTGTCAGACAAAGCTATATCATGAATCCATGAACCAGCTGAGCAGCTAGCAGGATGGAGTTCTTCTTAGCTGATTTTCTGTTTGCCTTGGGGGGCCGCCCGCCAAATCCTTGGATGCTAGCCGCATGCACGTAAAAGTCAGGGTGTCACAATATCGATATATTTAAATTTAAATTCATATGCTCCAGCGTTCCTTGTGCCCCTCCTTCCCCTATGAATCTTTTTTGTTTCCAGTCCATTGCAACCGCAAAGCAGGTCACATAAATCTAGCGGACACAGTTGGCACAGCTGACGCAGTTGACACGGTTGACACGGTTGACATCAACTGTGTCAACCATGTCAACCGTGTCTACTGTATGAACTGCGTCAACTGCGTCAACCGTTCCAACCGCGTCAACCGTGTCAGCCGTGTCAACCGTGTCAACCGCGTCAACCGTGTCAGCCGTGTCAACCGTGTCAACCGTGTCAACCGTGTCAACTGTGTCAACTTTGTCGTGTCCACTGTGTCAACCGTGTCAACCGTGTCAACCGTGTCAACTGTGTCAACTTTGTCGTGTCCACTGTGTCAACCGTGTCAACCGTGTCTACTGTATGAACTGCGTCAACTGCGTCAACCGTTCCAACCGCGTCAACCGTGTCAGCCGTGTCAACCGTGTCAACCGCGTCAACCGTGTCAACCGTGTCAACCGTATCAACCGTGTCAACCGTGTCAATTGTGTCAACCGTGTCAATTGTGCCGTGTCCACTGTGTCAACCGTGTCGACTGTGTATGACTGTGTCGCGTCCACTGAGTCAACCATGTCAACCGTGTCTACTGTATCAACTGCGTCAACTGCGTCAACCGTTCCAACCGCGTCAACCATGTTCACCGTGTCGACTCTGTCAACCGTGTCAGCCGTGTCAGCCGTGTCAACCGTGTCTACTGTATCAACTGCGTCAACTGCGTCAACCTTTCCAACCGCGTCAACCGTGTTCACCGTGTCGACTCTGTCAACCGTGTCAGCCGTGTCAGCCGTGTCAACCGTGTCTACTGTATCAACTGCGTCAACTGCGTCAACCTTTCCAACCGCGTCAACCGTGTTCACCGTGTCGACTCTGTCAACCGTGTCAGCCGTGTCAGCCGTGTCAACCGTGTCTACTGTATCAACTGCGTCAACTGCGTCAACCTTTCCAACCGCGTCAACCGTGTTCACCGTGTCGACTCTGTCAACCGTGTCAGCCGTGTCAGCCGTGTCAACCGTGTCTACTGTATCAACTGCGTCAACTGCGTCAACCTTTCCAACCGCGTCAACCGTGTTCACCGTGTCGACTCTGTCAACCGTGTCAGCCGTGTCAGCCGTGTCAACCGTGTCTACTGTATCAACTGCGTCAACTGCGTCAACCTTTCCAACCGCGTCAACCGTGTTCACCGTGTCGACTCTGTCAACCGTGTCAGCCGTGTCAGCCGTGTCAACCGTGTCAACCGCGTCAACCGTGTTCACCGTGTCGACTCTGTCAACCGTGTCAGCCGTGTCAGCCGTGTCAACCGTGTCAACCGTGTCAACCGTGTCAACCGTGTCAACTGTGTCAACCGTGTCAACCGTGTCGTGTCCACTGTGTCAACCGTGTCAACCGTGTCAACCGTGTCAACTGTGTCAACCGTGTCAACTGTGTCGTGTCCACTGTGTCAACCGCGTCAACTGTGTCAACCGTGTCCACCGTGTCAACTTTTACTCCTACCTGATTTTCATTAAGTGTAACTACTTGCTTTGGTTGGGCTGTATTTGTTTTACCTTGTGTGTATTACTTCACCTTTATCAATCGCCAATGCTGATTGATAAAGCGCCATGTCTCGAAATCTGATTTCAAAGTCAGGTCTCATTTCTTTCAGTGCTACCTTTATTTTTTCATTTGTTATTGGCCATGACTTTGTCCTAAGACTTGTTTACCTTCATCAAACAAATCTGTTACTTTCAGTTGAACCGTAGCAATCACTTTCATTCCATTAGATATTCATTAAGCTTTCAAATTGATAGACAAAATAGGTCAATCCATTTAGGCCTTTTAAACTTATTTTAGAAATGGTGTAAGCGTTAGCGTATGCTCTAAAAGCGCTTCTTTCTTTTGTTATAGTTGCTTTTTCTTTACAGAACACGTTACCGCCAGCATGTGCAGAACAATGCATTTAATTGTGAACATCTGTGACCATTTGTTGCAAAAAACCTCGAGAAAACCAAAAAAAAAAGAACAAAACTGCAGACCCTATGTCTGGAGGCTTTGGCCTCCACAAGGGGATGGTTCATGGGGTGTGCAGTTTTGTTTTTTTGGTTTTTTTTGGTTTTCTCGAGGTTTTTGTTATTTTCCAAATTTGCATCAAACCTCGAGATTCTATTGCCTGCGTGCCTCGACCCCCGTTGGTATCCATCCAGTAAATAGAAGGTTTTTTCTTGACATAGTAAAGTCGGGAAAAAGAATTTTAGAGAAGAAGAGCATAAATGTAATAGAGAAATTATGTCACTCGCCATTCAATAATAGAAAAGAACCATAGAGAAGATGAGTCATAAATACAATACGAAATTAATTTTTTATATTTGATTTAGAGAAAGAAATTCACAGAGAAGAAAAAATCAATATGATAAACAACTTAAAAAATTTCTTATATGAACAGAGAGCGACAGAACCATAGAGAAGAAAAGAAAAATAGAATAGTCTGTTTGCATTAAAAGAACAAATAAATGTATATATTTTTTTTATATATAGATATTTTGTATGTATTATTTCTTGAATAAGGAGAGAGAATCATAAAGAAGAAGAGAAATAATACAATAGATAATCTTTTGTATGATGAAGCCGATAGAGAATCATAGAGAAGAACGCCATAAATATCATAGAGATTTTGTTTAAGAGAGAGAGAGAGAGAAAGAAAGAATAAGAGAGAACAAATGAATGCGTACAATAGAGAATTTTTACTATTTGTATATATGTACATGAATATACAAATATATATTTAATACATATTCATCTATGGAGAAAGAGAGAATCAATGAGAAAAAAGAAAATAGATATTATAGTTTTTGATTATAATATCACACATAATCCAAGAGAGAGAGAGAGAGAAAAGGAATTATAGAGATGAAGAAAACACACATAATAGAGATCTTTTTTAATATATACACAGGGAGAAAGCACCATAGAAAGGAAAATAGCACATACAATAGAATTGTTTCATTCATTCCGTATAGAGAGAGAGAACCATAAAGAAGAACAGAATCAATATGATAGAGAATTTGTACGTTTATGTTTTTTAAAGAGAAGGGGAATCATAGAGAATAAGATAATATATGTAATAGAGAGTTTGTTGTATTATTGTACATACATATATAGAAAGAGAGAAGCAGAATCTTAGAGAAGAAGAGCATACATATAATAGAAATTTGTTATTCTATATATTGTGGGAAAGAGAATCATAGAGAAGAAAGTTTTTAAAGATAACAAAGAATTTGTTGTATTGTTTGATTGAGAGAGAGGCAGAATCATAGAGAAGAAGAAAACAAATCAATGCAATAGAGAATTTATTGGTCATAATGTCAAACCTAGCTGCTGAAGTGCTTGGATTTGAATATGCGCAGGGAGGGAGGTTCTTAGAGAAGAAGAGAAGAGAATATATGTAACAGAGGGCTTGTTGTATTATTTTACATACCTATACAGAAAGAGAGAAGCAGAATCTTATAGAAGAAGAGCATACATATAATAGAAATTTGTTATTCTATATATTGTGGGAAAGAGAATCATAGAGAAGAAAGTTTTTAAAGATAACAAAGAATTCGTTGTATTATTTGACATTGAGAGAGAGGCAGAATCATAGAGAAGAAGAAAACAGATCAAAATAGAATAGAGAATTTTTTGATCATCATGTCAAACCTAGATGTTGAAGTGCTTGGATAATATACCAGTTCCCATCTTGCAAATTGAAAAAGAAGTGCACGCTCACAGTGACGAGCTCTCTTTCTTTATTGCGTGTTTTAAAACTGTTCTTGTTGAAACTCTCTCTCTCTTATTGCGTTTGCTTTGTATTCCTCTTTTAACTTCGTAGGTTCTTCTCTAATCTTTTGCTGATGGGTTTTTCTGGGTTGTATTTGTATTCTTTATCATCTATCACTATGGTTTTTATTTGTTTACCCTACTTATTTGATTTGTATCTACCTAAATTCTCTTTGAGCATAACCTATAATGCCTTAGTGTTTTCATCTGGGGGTAAATCTCTATTCATAATTTGTCTTTTTTCATATTGATATTTCTTAAGCCATTGTTCTACTTCATATTTCTGGGCATTTTATGTTAATCATCAATTGAAAGTAATTCATGCCGCGGTCTCGAATATTCTCGTGGATCATCGTTGCCATAGGGATATTGGCTTGAATGGGCACCCATGCTCTTCGAACCTAACCAATTATCACCAGCTGGTGGATTGCAGAAATCCCAGAGCGGATCAAGATGTAAATGGGCAATAAAGAATCGCAAGGATATCATGCACGATTGCGCCATATTGAGCCAATACCGCCCCCCCTTCACATTTCAACCTTCCCTAGGTTTCGGATGAAAACTGGAAGCAACTTCATGGCAAGTTGGATGTTTGGGGCTCAGGGCAAGCAGCTTCGCTGCCCCAAATTTGAACCGCAACCCGCATCTCAAATTTGTAATTTCAAGTGCTATTTTCAAGTGTGGACATTTTTGAAGTTCATGCGACCAAGTGCAAATTTCATGCGACCAAGGAGCTGGTCTTGAGCGTTAGGTGGCTTGCTTTGCATATGGTCATCCGAGTCATCAACGTAGCCATGAAGCCATCCGCCGTCAGGCGACTTGTTGCGCAACAAGATGCGCCAGCTGGCCCGGTCGGGATCCTACGTGGCGGCGTCAAAAAATTGGGATTAGAAACCCGATCCTGAGATGGAATATAGAAATTGAGCGTTCTGTTTCAGCAAATCCTTTTGTGATTTCAGATGTGGATGGCATCGATGGTCACAAATTGTTTTTAGCCTGTCTGACAACGCGGAAGTGTTCCTCGAAGGATTTCTCGTTTGTTTGGCATCTATGGCAGTCATGTTTCGTGACATGCTCTTTGGACCAAAGGAACGAAACATGGCTGAGGCTACGAAGGTGCGGTGATGGGTTTGTTCGCCATTGGCACAGAGGGCGGACAGCGCAAAACCATGGTGTTACCAGTTACCGCAATATATGGTTACAATGGTTGGATTCATGGCGGTCTTTTTGAGGGTGAACCTGTTGCTAGTCGATAATTGATGTTAGTGATGGCTTAACGTATCATGGCATGTCCAGTGCTGGGATGAAAACGTGCTGTCACACAGTGTCAGAAAGTAACATTGGGTCCGCTGTGGCCGTAATGTTTTAACCATCCAAAGGATGAGATTAAGTTTGAAATAGTGTTCAAAATAAAAAAGAGAACAGTTATTCATGATGATGCTGAGAAGTTGGGCTGGTAATTTTGATGGACGTGAAAAAAACCAAGCGCTCTGCATCAGTTGCGCCGTTCAGGGGGAAGGTGTTTTTTCCCAAGAGGGCCTGCCTCTTGCGTGCATAGAGCTTGCATGTCTTCCCTTGTCTCTCCTCTCTCTTTCTCTCTCCTTTCTTTCTGAACAAAGGGCATTGCCGGCGAGACACCGCGAAACACGACCGTTTCGCACGAAACGATGGGTGTCGGCGATTGATGCGGTAAAGTTGTGCGTGGTGAGAATTGATGTTGTAGTGAGAATTGATGTTGTGGTGAGAACTGGTGTGGTGAGAATTGATGTGGCGGTGAGAGTTGGTGTGGAGAGAGGCGGGGTCAGAATTGATGTGGAGCGATTTAAAATGTTCGGGATTGATCTCAAATCGTTGAAAATCTGAAGATAAAATGTTGCATACCAATTCAAGGGAACAATCTAAAACAAAGATTTTGGTGCAACATACATATGACATGGACATGGTGTCTTTCGCACGTTGAATATCAACTTGGGGATCGACCTAGAACCGACATGTTGAAGTGCCATGCCTCATCTGTTCAAGATCGACTTAGGGATCAGCAAGTGGTGATGATGTCAGACCTATGTTTTTCACCCTAATGTTTTTGATCTACGTTGACCTCTTGACACTGAAGTATGGAAAATCATTGCACTGCTACGCCATGGCCAAACGGCGGCCGAGGGTTATTAGGGTTGTTAACGTTGTTAGGGTTGCTAGGGTTGTTGTTATTGTCGTTGTCGTGTTTTTTTGTTCAATCATAAGACCCGGAGAGCGTCTACATACTTACCTCTTCTCTCTCTCTCTCTCTCTCCATTTTTTCTTCGTTTATTTGCACATGTCCATTTTACCCTTCAACCCTCTCCGGCCATCCGTCGTCTAGTTTTATGCGATCATGCTGTGCCAACCTCGCAGGGACACGTGTGAACAGCCAGGCCCCGAAGGATCAGAAGCCAAAAGAAATAAGCTAAGGTGGCATCCCCAGCAGTCACATATCGCCTAAGGTTGCGTTGGCAACAATCGTCCATTAAAAGATACATCATCGAAAGCTGAAGGCGAAAAGGGCAAGTACACACACAAATTTGCAATGCGCTCAGCAAGTCTGTTCTGTTTGAAAAATGTTGAAAATCTTGTCTTGTTTGGAAGAGCGCCCGAAACATTTCAAGTGTTTGCAGAACCTTGCAAGACCTTGATGCACAGCCTAAATTAAAACTTGAGGGTATTGCTCCTGAACTACCCGGAACCTTCCCAAACCTTAATCTGCCGGCTGAACCGGAACCTCCCTAAACCTTCCGAACTTCCGGAAACTTCCTGAAGCTTCCAGAACCTTGCCAACTGCACAGGAACCTGACAGCCAACTAACTAACTAATTAGCTAACCAACCAACCAACCAACCAACCAACCAACCAACCAACCAACCAACCAGCTAACCAACTAACCAACTAATCAAGTAACCAATTAAACAATTTACCAACCAACCAACTAACTAAGTAACTACCCAGCTAGCTAGCTAATTAACTAACTAAGTAACTGCCTAACTAACTAAGTAACTGACTGACTGACTGACTGACTGACTGACTAACCAACTAACAATCTAACTAACACAGTTTTAGATTAGCTAACTAATGAACGAACAAACAATCTAACAAAGTGACTAAGTCGCTTCTTCTTGACTAACGTGACAAACTATAAGTCGCTGACTGACTGACCGGCTGACTGACTGACTAATTGACACTGACAAATTGGCTATTGAAGCTCTGGTGCGAGACTTCCTCAAGTTTTGAAGTTGCAACCTTCACAACGAAGTTCTGGTTCCAGACTTCCTTCAAATTTGGAAGTTGCAAACTTCGAAACGTGGCTATTTTACCAGACTTCCTTCAATTTTTGAAGTTGCAAACTTCAACACCACGGCCACTTCAAAAACTGTCGCGGGACCGTCAGTTTTATATTTGTTACTTCCAAGCACAGATCCCTGAGAAGACACCGCATTTCGTGCACTTCTTATCCTTCACCCACATGCTGATCTTTTTCACCACTTGTGTGGAACAACATGTGCAAACTTCCAAGTTCACTTGGAAGGCGACGCCGAAGGGGAAGGCGACGCCGAAGGCGAAGCTGAAGGCGAAGGCGAAGGCGTCGAGACATTGAGATGTGCTGAAACAATTCAAAATCATGACCCAACGTGGTGAAAACCTTGCCAGAAAGGTTGTCAAAACGCGGCTATTTTACCAGACTTCCTTCAATTTTTGAAATTGCAAACTTCAACACCACGGCCACTTCAAAAACTGTCGCGGGGCCGTCAGTGTTATATTTGTTACTTCCAAGCACAGATCCCTGAGAAGACACCGCATTTCGTGCACTTCTTATCCTTCACCCACATGCTGATCTTTTTCACCACTTGTGTGGAACAACATGCGCAAGCTTCCAAGTTCACTTGGAAGGCGACGCCGAAGGGGAAGGCGACGCCGAAGGCGAAGCTGAAGGCGAAGGCGAAGGCGAAGGCGAAGGCGTCGAGACATTGAGATGCGCTGAAACAATTCAAAATCATGACCCAACGTGGTGAAAACCTTGCCGGAAAGGTTGTTTCAACAGAGCAAATAAGGCATCAAACCGTCAGCTTTCTGTATTTAAGATCTACTACGTTTCCACCTAACTCGGTTTTCCGGTCAAGCGTTTCATCCCATTTTGGCGCAATCCAGGCAACGCTTTGATGAGGATGTTGCAGCTGGCGATGGCATTTAATTTCTTTCGAGGTGGGGCGCGCCAAAAAATTCCGGAAGAATAGGCCTGCGACTGGGTCTGTGTCGGAATACCTAGAACATACGTCAGCAAACCAACCCAAGGCGGTTTCCCCCAGCCTGCTCAAAAACTACGCATCAAGACACAACGAATAAAACCCGGTATTCTTGTTGCTCCGTGTCAGTTTGGTATTTGTTTGGGGTTCCTTTTTTCCGCTGGGGACTGGGTTGGAGAGACCGATAGATTATCCTCAATGAAATTATCAGAATAAATTCAAAGGAAGAGGTATTACTATTATTTTTAATTTTAAATTTTAAAATTAATTAACCCCATATTAATAAATTTATATTTTTTTTAAAATATATTTTAATATAGGTTTAGCCAAGAATATATTAAATATTACTAGCTAAATGGAAAAATTCCCTATTTAATTTTATAAGCTACATACCTGGTAATTAATAAATTTGGTAATAAATAAATTTAATATAATAAAAAAAATAATAATAATTAAATTAAATTTAATATTATTAACTATCTTTTATATGCTATTAAAATAAATATATTAATAATTTAAAATTAATTTAAAAAATAAATAAAAATATTATTATATTAAATTTAATAAATTATAAATTATTTATAATATAGGGTTTAGGGTTTTAGGGTTTAGGGTTTTAGGGTGTTTTGCTTGCGTGGTAGCTATTTGTTTGATATATTGATGGTACTGCTACATACTTAAAGGGTGTGAGGGCGGGGGTATTTTATTGGTATATATGTACATACTTTTTGGATATTGTGCCTTTTGATTTGGGGCTAATACTAGGAGGTAAGCCACCCTACTTTCTACCTTTTAGGGGTTTAGGGCAAGCCCTGAAATTTTTACTACAGGCATTAAGGATCTTCTTCCTGTGAGCTGAAGCTTTTTGAAAAGGTTTGGCTCAATGCGTGGTGGAGGGCTGCGGGTGGTGGAGGGCTTTGGGTTTGTGCGTGGTGGAGGACTTTCGGGGCGCGGATTTAGGGTATGGCTTTTTTTAGGGTATATTAATATATATTAATTATGCATAATTATATATGGATAATTGGTATGGCAATATTATTATTTATTGTAACTGGATAAGCGCTAAGTAGTGTTAAGACCTAAGAGGTCTTAGCTGAATATTCTCCGTAGGTACTACTTATTATCCTTACTACCTTTGGGAACATTATTGTCGGACATCTTTAGGGTATTGGCTACCCAGTTATGGGTGGGTATGGTTAAGCCGGCTTGGATGGGGATTTAGGGTTTTAGGGGTTATACTATACCTCCATGTATAAAATAATTATTAAATGCAGGTTTTTGTAGGTTTTGATAAGGGTTTTAAAAAAAATCTTATTAAAACCTAGGTTTTTTTAGGTTTTTTGATTAAAACCCTTGAAAAACCTAGGTTTTGATAAAGGTTTTAAAAAAAACCTTATTAAAACCTAGGTTTTTTTTGGTTTTTTGATTAAAACCCTTGAAAAACCTAGGTTTTGATAAGGGTTTAAAAAAAAATCTTATTAAAACCTAGATTTTTTTAGGTTTTGTAATTAAAAAGCTTGAATAATAAGGGTTTCAAGGAAAAACCCAGATTTTCTAAGTAAAAAATATAATTAATATTTAAGCTGTATTTGCGCATGGTTTTGGGAATAATGCTTCAATGGGAAATTGCACTTATTAAGATTTTAAAAGGTTGGGAGAGGGTAAAGAAAGAGGAAGAAAAAAATAAGAGGGAAAGAGATAAAGAGAGGGAGAGAGAAAGAGAGAAAGAGAAAGGAAGAGTAGGAGGGGGGGGAGAAGGCTGTAGTTTGAAATTTAGAATTAAAAGTTATTGGGACTTTTGGCAGGGTGTTAAGCTCCAAACCTTTGTTTAATTTACCATGCAAAATCATTAAAATAGCAAGTTGCTGGCAGCATTGTCAGGGTTTCAAGCTATTATGTTTTACTTTCGAATCAGGGAATTCAGAAATAAAAGTTGCTGGAATTCTTGTCAAGGTTTCAAGCTCCAAACCTGTATTTAATTTTCCATGCAGAACAATTAAAGATGGAAGCTGTTGGGGGCATTGGCAGAATTTTAAGCTCCAAACCTATGTTTGGTTTTCAATGCAGAACAATCAAAGATGGAAGCTGTTTGGGGCGTTGGCAGAGTTTCAAGTTCCAAACCTGTGTTTGATTTTCCATGCAGAACAATCAAAAATGGAAGCTGTTAGAGGGCATTGGCAGAGTTTCAAGCTCCAAACCTGTGTTTGATTCTCCATACAGAACAATCAAAGATGGAAGCTGTTAGAGGGCATTGGTAGAGTTTCAAGCTCCAAACCTGTGTTTGATTTTCAATGCAGAACAATTAATTTTCCATGCAGAACAATCCAAAATGGAAGTTGTTAGAGGGCATTGGCAGAGTTTCGAGCTCCAAACCTATGTTTGATTTTCGATGCAGAACAATTAAAGATGGAAGCTGTTTCGGAGCATTGGCAGAGAGCAATCAAAGATGGAAGCTGTTAGAGGGCATTGGTTTAGGGTTTAGGGTTTAGGGTCCGCCAACACAGGTGGCGCCCAAGTCAACCATTGCGCAATCACTTTTCTAGGGGCCGCGCCCAAAGCACAAACCCCATCGGGGAACTAAAGGTTTGTTTGCACTTACCGTTAGGCCATCGGGGAACCAAAGGGTCTTAAGGTGACTTAGGGCGACTCAGGGTTACTTAGGGCGACTTAAGGGGACTTGGGGCGACCTAGGGCGATTTAGGGCGACGTGATCTAACCTGACTTAGGGTGATCCAGGGCGACCTAGGACGACTTAGGGTAACCAGGGCGACTCAGGGCGACTTAGGGCGACCTAACCTGATTTAGGGCGACCCAGGGCGGCGCCCAGGTCAACCATTGCGCAATCACTCTTTCTAGGGGCGGCGCCCCAAGCACTGATCCCATCGGGGAACTAAAGGTTTGTTTGCGGTTACCGTTAGGCCATCGGGGAACCAAGGGCCATAAGCGTAAGAGCTGACCCCATCGGGGAACTAAGGGTTATAACCGCAAGAGCTGACGCCATCGGGGAACCATGTTAAAACCCTAAGAGCTGACCCCATCGGGGAACCAAGGGTTATAACCCTAAGAGCTCACCCCATCGGGGAACCAAAGGTTCAAATGCAAAGAGGTGACCCCATCGGGGAACGAAAGGTTAAAACCCCAAGAGCTAACTTCATCGGGGGACCGAGGGTTCAAACCCTAAGCATGGACGCCATAGGGGAGCCCTAAGAGCTGGCCCCATCGGGGAACCAAAAGTTCAAACCATAAGAGCTGACCCCATCGGGAAACTAAAAGTTAAAACTGCCAGAGCTGACCCCATCGGGGAACCAAGGGTTAAAACTCTAAGCAAGGACCCGGGTTTAGGATTTTTAGGCTTTTTTAAATTTGGTTAAGTTTAAATTTATGGTGCGAAATAAAACCAAAAGGAAAAATCCTTAACCTAATTTAGCTGGTGTTTTACAAATAAAAACATTACAAAGAACACATAGAAAGATTTATTTACCTGGTAATGTGCGATAAAGTCACGCCAAAGAAACATCCATATAGCTCAAGATTTGAACAATGCACCGTGTTGCCAAAGCTCAATTTCTCGCCTTGACAGCTCTCAATAATTAAGAATGCATCAAAAACCCTTCCTGCTTTGGCATTTTGCAAAACGCAAAAATAAGGAAAACCATAATTGGTTTGGAATTTCTCGTTAAAATAAATAAAAATTTTTAAAGCTTAAACAATGTCCGACCACATGAAAGCGCGTGAAAAGAGGGTCTAGGGTCGAAGGTCATGTTTTTCGGTGTCTTTTTGAATTTTCGATTTTAAATTGGCTTCCGGGTACCTGGGGTTTGCCGTTGGCGCGCGATAACCTTCATTTTGAAATTTGCTTCTGCCTTTCTTTCGAGCAAGTTTTGCAAGATGTAACACTGCTATGCATGCGGTTGTTTTGGCATATTGTTGAATCTTGTTGCAGTTGGTAAGACGTAAAGGCTTTGCCAGATGAAACAGAAACATGAAACCGCGCAAAAACAGGGTCTAGGGTCGAAGGTCATGTTTTTTGGTGTCTTTTTGAATCTTCGATTTTAAATTGGCTTCCGGGTACCTGGGGTTTGCCGTTGGCACGCGAAAACCTTCATTTTGAAATTTGTTTTTGCCTTTCTTTCGGGCAAGCTTTGCAACATGTAACACTGTTACACATGCTGTTGTGTTGAGCATGTTGTTGTATACTGTTGCAGTTGGTAAGATGTAAATGCTTTGCCAGATGAAACAGAAACATGAGACCGCGCAAAAAGAGGGCCCGGGGTCGAAGGTCATGTTTTTCGTTTTTTTTTTTGAATCTTCGATTTTAAATTGGCTTCCGGGTGCCTGGGGTTTGCCGTTGGCGCGCGCAAACCTTCATTTTGAAATTTGCTGCTGCCTTTCTTTCGAGCAAGCTTTGCAAGATGTAACACTGTTACGCATGCTGTTGTATTGAGCATTTTGTTGTATCTTGCTGCAGTTGGTAAGATGTAAATGCTTTTGCTTTGCCAGATGAAACAGAAACATGAAACCGGGCAAAAACAGGGTCTAGGGTCGAAGGTCGTGTTTTTCGGTGTCTTTTTTAATTTTCGATTTTAAATTGGCTCTCGGGTACCTGGGGTTTGCCGTTGGCGCGCGAAAACCTTCATTTTGAAATTTGTTTTTGCCTTTCTTCCGAGCAAGCTTTGCAACATGTAACACTGTTATACATGCTGTTGTGTTGAGCATGTTGTTGTATGTTGTTGCAATTGGGAACATCCAAATGCTTTGCCAGATGGAACATAGACATGAGACCGCGCAAAAACAGGGTCTAGGGTCGAAGGTCATGTTTGTTGGTTTTTTTTGAATCTTCGATTTTAAATTGGCTTCCGGGTACCTGGGGTTTGCCGTTGGCGCGCGATAACCTTCATTTTGAAATTTGCTGCTGCCTTTCTTTCGGGCAAGCTTTCAACATGTAACACTGTTACACATGCTGTTGTGTTGAGCATGTTGTTGTATGTTCTTGCAGTTGGTAAGATGTAAATGCTTTTGCTTTGCCAGATGAAACACAAATATGAAACCGGGCAAGAACAGGGTCTAGGGTCGAAGCTGCCTTTCTTTCGGGCAAGCTTTCAACATGTAACACTGTTACACATGCTGTTGTGTTGAGCATGTTGTTGTATGTTCTTGCAGTTGGTAAGATGTAAATGCTTTGCCAGATGGAACACGGACATGAAGCGGCGCAAAAGCAGGGTCTAGGGTCGAAGGTCATGTTTTTCGTTTTTTTTTGAATCTTCGATTTTAAATTGGCTTCCGGGTACCTGGGGTTTGCCGTTGGCGCGCGAAAACCTTCATTTTGAAATTTGCTTCTGCCTTTCTTTTGAGCCAGCTTTGCAAGGTGCAACATTGTGACATTTGTTGTTGTTTTTGCATACTGTTGAATCTTGCTGCAGTTGGTAAGATGTAAATGCTTTGCCAGATGAAACAGAAACATGAGGCCGCGCAAAAACAGGGTCTAGGGTCGAAGGTCATGTTCGTCGGTTTTTTTTGGAATCTTCGATTTTAGATTGGCTTCCGGGTACCTGGGGTTTGCCGTTGGCGCGCGAAAACCTTCATTTTGAAATTTGCTGTTGCCTTTCTTTTGGGGAAGCTTTCCAAGGTGCAACATTGTTACATGTGTTGTTGTTTTTGCATATTGCTGAATCTTGTTGCAGTTGGTAAGATGTAAAGGCTTTGCCAGATGGAACATAGACATGAGACCGCGCAAAAACAGGGTCTAGGGTCGAAGGTCATGTTTTTCGGTGTCTTTTTGAATCTTCGATTTTACATTGGCTTCCGGGTACCTGGGGTTTGCCGTTGGCGCGCGATAACCTTCATTTTGAAATTTGTTTTTGCCTTTCTTTCGAGCAAGCTTTGCAACATGTAACACTGTTACACATGCTGTTGTGTTGAGCATGTTGTTGTATGTTGTTGCAGTTGGTAAGATGTAAATGCTTTGCCAGATGGAACATAGACATGAGACCGCGCAAAAACAGGGTCTAGGGGCGAAGGTCATGTTTTTCGGTGTCTTTTTGAATCTTCGATTTTAAATTGGCTTCCGGGTACCTGGTTTTTTTTGAATCTTTGATTTGATATTGGCTTCCGGGTACCTGGGATTTGCCGTTGGCACACGAAAACCTTCATTTTGAAATTTGTTTTTGCCTTTCTTTCGGGCAAGCTTTGTAACATGTAATACTGTTGCACATGCTGTTGTGTTGAGCATGTTGTTGTATGTTCTTGCAGTTGGTAAGATGTAAATGCTTTGCCAGATGGAACACGGACATGAAGCGGCGCAAAAGCAGGGTCTAGGGTCGAAGGTCATGTTTTTCGGTGTCTTTTTGAATCTTCGATTTTAAATTGGCTTCCGGGTACCTGGGGTCTGCCGTTGGCGCGCGAAAACCTTCATTTTGAAATTTGCTGCTGCCTTTCTTTCGAGCAAGCTTTGCAAGATGTAACACTGTTACGCATGCTGTTGTGTTGAGCATATTGTTGTATCTTGTTGCAGTTGGTAAGATGTAAATGCTTTGCCCGATGGAACATAGACATGATGTAAATGCTTTGCCAGATGAAACAGAAACATGACACCGCGTAAAAACACGGTCTAGGGTCAAAGGTCATGTTATTCGTTTGTTTTTTGAATCTTCGACTTTAAATTGGCTTCCGGGTACCTGGGGTTTGCCGTTGGCACGCGAAAACCTTCATTTTGAAATTTGCTTCTGCCTTTCTTTTGAGCAAGCTTTGCACGGTGCAACATTGTTACACATGCTGTTGTTTTTGCATAACCTTGAATCTTGTTGCAGTTGGTAAGACGTAAATGCGTTGCCAGATAAAACAGAAACGTGAGACCGCGCAAAAACAGGGTCTAGGGTCGAAGGTCATGTTTTTCGGTTTTTTTTTGAATCTTCGATTTTAAATTGGCTTCCGGGTACCTGGGGTTTGCCGTTGGTGCGCGCAAACCTTCATTTTGAAATTTGCTTCTGCCTTTCTTTTGAGCCAGCATTGCAAGGTGCAACATTGTGACATTTGTTGTTGTTTTTGCATACTGTTGAATCTTACTGCGGTTGGTAAGATGTAAATGCTTTGCCAGATGAAACAGAAACATGAGGCCGCGCAAAAACAGGGTCTAGGGTCGAAGGTCATGTTTGTCGGTTTTTTTTGAATCTTCGATTTTAAATTGGCTTCCGGGTACCTGGGGTTTGCCGTTGGCGCGCGAAAACCTTCATTTTGAAATTTGCTGCTGCCTTTCTTTCGAGCAAGCTTTCCGAGGTGCAACATTGTTACATTTGTTGTTGTGTTGAGCATGTTGTTGTATGTTGTTGCAGTTGGTAAGATGTAAATGCTGTCCCAGATGAAACATAGGCATGGCATCGCGCAAAAGCAGGGTGTAGGGTCGAAGGTCGTGTTTTTCGTTTTTTTTTCGAATCTTCGATTTTAAATTGGCTTCCGGGTACCTGGGGTTTGCCGTTGGCGCGCGAAAACCTTCATTTTGAAATTTGTTTTTGCCTTTCTTCCGAGCAAGCTTTGCAATATGTAACACTGTTATACATGCTGTTGTGTTGAGCATGTTGTTGTATACTGTTGCAATTGGGAACATCCAAATGCTTTGCCAGATGGAACATAGACATGAGACCGCGCAAAAACAGGGTCTAGGGTCGAAGGTCATGTTTGCTGTTGTGTTGAGCATGTTGTTGTATACTGTTGCAATTGGGAACATCCAAATGCTTTGCCAGATGGAACATAGACATGAGACCGCGCAAAAACAGGGTCTAGGGTCGAAGGTCATGTTTGCTGTTGTGTTGAGCATATTGTTGTATCTTGCTGCAGTTGGTAAGATGTAAATGCTTTTGCTTTGCCAGATGAAACACAAATATGAAACCGGGCAAGAACAGGGTCTAGGGTCGAAGGTCATAATCTTCTTTTTTTTTTGAATCTTCGACTTTAAATTGGCTTCCGGGTACCTGGGGTTTGCCGTTGGCGCGCGCAAACCTTCATTTTGACATTTGTTTCTGCCTTTCTTTTGAGCAAGCTTTGCAAAATCTAACGCTGTTTGACATACTGTTGTGTCTAGCATATTGTTGCATCTTGTTGCAGTAGGTAAGATGTAAATGCTTTGCCAGATGGAACATAGACATGAAACCGCTCAAAAACAGGGTCTAGGGTCGAAGGTCATGTTTTTCGGTGTCTTTTTGAATCTTCGATTTTAAGTTGGCTTCCGGGTACCTGGGGTTTGCCGTTGGCGCGCGAAAACCTTTATTTTGAAATTTGCTTCTGCTTTTCTTTTGAGCAAGCTTTGCAAGGTACAACATTGTTACATATGTTGTTGTTTTAGCATATTGTTGCATCTTGCTGCAGTTGGTAAGATGTAAATGCTTTGCCTCATGGAACATAGGCATGAAACCGCGCAAAAACAGGGCCTAGGGTCGGAGGTCATGTTTTTCGGTGTCTTTTTGAATCTTCGATTTTACATTGGCTTCCGGGTACCTAGAGTTTGCCGTTCGCGCGCGAAAACTTTCATTTTGAAATTTGTTTTTGCCTTTCTTTTGAGCAGGCTGTCCAAGGTGCAACATTGTTGCATATGTTGTTGTTGCATATTGTTGAATCTTGTTGCAGTAGGAAAGATGTAAATGCTTTGCCAAATAAAATAGAAACATGAGACCGCGTGAAAACAGGGCCTGAGGTCGAAGGTCGTGTTTTTCGTTTTTTTAAACTTCGATTTTAAATTGGCTTCCGGGTACCTGGGGTTTGCCGTTGGCACGCGAAAATCTTCATTTTGAAATTTGTTTTTGCCTTTCTTCCGAGCAAGCTTTGCAACATGTAACACTGTTACACATGCTGTTGTATTGAGCATGTTGTTGTATGTTGTTGCAATTGGTAACATCCAAATGCTTTGCCAGATGGAACATAGACATGAGACCGCGCAAAAACAGGGTCTAGGGTCGAAGGTCATGTTTGTCGGTTTTTTTTTAAAATTTTCGATTTTAAATTGGCTTCCGGGTACCTGGGGCTTGCCGTTGGCACGCGAAAACCTTCATTTTGAAATTTGTTTTTGCCTTTCTTTCGGGCAAGCTTTGCAACAGGTAAGACTGTTACACATGCTGTTGTGTTGAGCATGTTGTTGTATGTTGTTGCAGTAGGTAAGATGTAAATGCATTGCCACATGGAACATAGGCATGAAACCGCGTAAAAACAGGGCCTAAGGTCGAAGGTCATGTTTTTGGGTGTCTTTTTGAATCTTCGATTTTAAGTTGGCTTCCGGGTACCTGGGGTTTGCCGTTGGCGCGCGAAAACCTTCATTTTGAGATTTGCTGCTGCCTTTCTTTTGAGCAAGCTTTGCAAGGTACAACATTGTTAAATATGTTGTTGTTTTTGCATATTCTTGAATCTTCTTGCAGTTGGTAAGATGTAAATGCTTTGCCAGATGGAACACGGACATGAAGCGGCGCAAAAGCAGGGTTTAGGGTCGAAGGTCATGTTTTTCGGTGTTTTTTTGCATCTTCGATTTTACATTGGCTTCCGGGTACCTAGAGTTTGCCGTTGGCGCGCGAAAACCTTCATTTTGAAATTTGCTGCTGCCTTTCTTTCGAGCAAGCTTTGCAAGATGTCACACTGTTTCGCATGTTATTGTGTTGAGCATGTTGTTGTATGTTGTTGCATTTGGTAAGATGTAAATGCATTGCCACATGGAACATAGACATGTAGCCTCGCAAAAGCAGGGTCTAGGGTCGAAGGTCATGTTTTTGGGTGTCTTTGAATTTTCGATTTGAAATTGGCTTCCGGGTACCTGGGGTTTGCCGTTGGTGCGCGAAAACCTTCATTTTGAGATTTGCTGCTGCCTTTCTTTTGAGCAGGCTTTCCAAGGTGCAACATTGTTAAATATGTTGTTGTTTTTGCATATTCTTGAATCTTCTTGCAGTTGGTAAGATGTAAATGCTTTGCCAGATGGAACACGGACATGAAGCGGCGCAAAAGCAGGGTTTAGGGTCGAAGGTCATGTTTTTCGGTGTTTTTTTGCATCTTCGATTTTACATTGGCTTCCGGGTACCTGGGGTTTGCCGTTGGCGCGCGAAAACCTTCATTTTGAAATTTGCTGCTGCCTTTCTTTCGAGCAAGCTTTGCAAGATGTCACACTGTTTCGCATGTTATTGTGTTGAGCATGTTGTTGTATGTTGTTGCATTTGGTAAGATGTAAATGCATTGCCACATGGAACATAGACATGTAGCCTCGCAAAAGCAGGGTCTAGGGTCGAAGGTCATGTTTATCGGTGTCTTTTTGAATCTTCGATTTGAAATTGGCTTCCGGGTACCTGGGGTTGGCCGTTGGCGCGCGAAAACCTTCGTTTCGAAATTTGGAGCAAAGTTTGCAAGATGTAACACTGTTATGCATGCTGTTGTGTTGAGCATATTGTTGTATCTTGCTGCAGTTGGTAAGATGTAAATTCCTTGCCCGATGGAACATAGACATGATGTAAATGCTTTACCAGACGAAACAGAAACATGAAACCGCGCAAAATCAGGGTCTAGGGTCGAAGGTCATGTTTTTCGGTGTCTTTTTGAATCTTCGATTTTAAATTGGCTTCCGGGTACCTGGGGTTTGCCGTTGGCGCGCGAAAACCTTCATTTTGAAATTTGTTTTTGCGCTTCTTTCGAGCAAGCTTTGCAATATGTAACACTGTTGCATATGTTTTGTTTTTGCATATTGTTGCATCTTGTTGCAGTAGGTAAGATGTAAATGCTTTGCCATATGGAACATAGGCATGGCATCGCTTCTTTCGAGCAAGCTTTGCAGCATGTAACACTGTTACACATGCTGTTGTTGTTGCAAATTGTTGAATATTGTTGCAGTAGGTAAGATATAAATGGTTTGCCCCATGGACGATAGGCATGGCATCGCGCAAAAGCAGGGTCTAGGGTCGAAGGCCATGTTTTTCAGTGTTTTTTTGAATCTTCGATTTTAAATTGGCTTCCGGGTACCTGGGGTTTGCCGTTGGCACGCGAAAACCTTCATTTTGAAATTTGTTTTCGCCATTCTTTCGAGCAAGCTTTGCAACATGTAACACTGTTACGCATTCTGTTGTGTTGAGCATGTTGTTGTATGTTGTTGCAGTTGGTAAGATGTAAATGCTTTGCCAGATGGAACATAGACATGAGACCGCGCAAAAACAGGGTCTAGGGTCGAAGGTCATGTTTTTCGGTGTCTTTTTTAATTTTCGATTTTAAATTGGCTTCCGGGTACCTGGGGTTTGCCGTTGGCACGCAAAAACCTTCATTTTGAAATTTATTTTCGCCATTCTTTCGAGCAAGCTTTGCAACATGTAACACTGTTACGCATGCTGTTGTGTTGAGCATGTTGTTGTATGTTGTTGCAGTTGGTAAGGTCTAAACGCTTTGCCAAGTGAAACAGAAACATGACACCGGGCAAAAACAGGGTCTAGGGTCGAAGGTCATGTTTTTCGGTGTCTTTTTGAATCTTCGATTTTAAATTGGCTTCCGGGTACCTGGTTTTTTTTGAATCTTTGATTTGATATTGGCTTCCGGGTACCTGGGATTTGCCGTTGGCGCGCGAAAACCTTTATTTTCAAATTTGTTTTTGCCTTGCTTTCGAGCAAGCTTTGCACGATGTAACACTGCTATGCATGCTGTTGTGTTGAGCAAATTGTTGTATTTTGTTGCAGTTGGTGAGATGTAAATGCTTTGCCAGATGGAACATAGACATGAAACCGCGCAAACACAGGGTCTAGGGTCGAAGGTCATATTTTTCGGTGTCTTTTTGAATCTTCGATTTTAAGTTGGCTTCCGGGTACCTGGGGTTTGCCGTTGGCGCGCGCAAACCTTCATTTTGACATTTGCTTCTGCCTTTCTTTCGAGCAAGCTTTGCAACATGTAACACTGTTACGCATTCTGTTGTGTTGAGCATGTTGTTGTATGTTGTTGCAGTTGGTAAGATGTAAATGCTTTGCCAGATGGAACATAGACATGAGACCGCGCAAAAACAGGGTCTAGGGTCGAAGGTCGTGTTTTTCGGTGTCTTTTTTAATTTTCGATTTTAAATTGGCTTCCGGGTACCTGGGGTTTGCCGTTGGCGCACGAAAACCTTTATTTTGAAATTTGTTTTTGCCTTTCTTTCGAGCAAGCTTTGCAACATGTAACACTGTTACACATGCTGTTGTGTTGAGCATGTTGTTGTATGTTGCTGCAGCTGGTAAGATGTAAACGCTTTGCTAGATGAAACAGAAACATGAATATATGCAAACACAGGTCGAAGGTCAATTTTTCGGTGTCTTTTCGAATCTTCGATTTTAAATTGGCTTCCGGGTACCTGGGGTTTGCCGTTGGCGCGCGAAAACCTTCATTTCGAAATTGGCTTTGTTTGCCTAAAGCTAAGTATGCCAGCCAAGCCATTGTTTGAGGTCACATTTTCTTCCGGTTATTTTGCGTTTGTTTTTGCCATATGGCATGCTGCCAGGCACGCTTGACAAAAGCATTTGCAACATAATGTCAGTCAACAGATGGCTTCATCGCTGGGGCCATGTGCCCACACCCGCGGAAAAAGGGATTTAAATTAACCCAAAACTGTGCAACTTTGGTTTTTGCGTTTCTGTTACTGGTAAATCTGTTTTTAATTTTGGCTCCGAGGTCGCTTGCGGCGACTGGGGTTTTGCGTTGGGGCGCGAAAACCTTCATTTTGGAATTGGCTTTGTTGGCTTGAAGTTCAGTATGCAAGCCAAGCTATTGTTTGCAGCGCCCAATATTCTTCCGGTTATTTTGGGTTTACCACATGGCATGTTACCGAGCATTCTTGACAAAAGCATATGTATTGTGATGTCAGTACACAGATGGGTTCGTCGCTGGGGTCATGTGCTGACACCCGCTGAAAAATGGACTTGAGCCCGAAACTGTGCAACTTTAATTTTTGTGATTCTGTTGCTGGCAAAGGTGTTTTTACTTTTGGCTCTCAGGTGGCTTGCGGCGATTAGGGTTTTGCGTTGGGGCGCGAAAACCTTCATTTTGAAATTGGCTTTGTTTTTTGAAAGCTCAGTATACAAGCCAAGCTATTGTTTGAAGCACCCAATCTTCTTCCAGTTATTTTGCGGGTGCTTTTGCCAACTTGTATGTTGCCAAGCACACTTGACAACAACATATGCATCGTGATGTCAGTAGATGGATGGGTTCATCGAAGGGGCCATGCGCTGATGCCCGCGGAAATATGGGCTTAAATCCGAAACTGTGTAACTTTGATTTTTGCGATGCTATTGCTGGCAAAAATATGTTTAATTTTGGCTCTCAGGAGGCTTGCGGCGACGGGGGTTTCGCGTTGGGGTGTGAAAACCTTCATTTTGAAATTGGCTTTGTTTTTTGAAAGCGCAGTATGCCAGCGAAGCTATTGTTTGAAGTACGGCATTTTCTTCCGGTTGTTTTGGGTTGCTTGTATGTTGCTACTTGACAAAAGCATATGAGCTACGATGTCAGTAAACAAATGGGTTCAATTACAGCGCCATATACTGACACCCGCGGACAAAAGGATCTAAACCTCAAACCGCGCTCCGTAACAAGCCTGTGCCTCGGCGTTTTGCCGCATGGAGCTCAGAAATGTATTTTGGCTTTGTTTTTTTTGCTGTGGTTACAGAGATTTTGCACGAAAACAGCCGCTGCAGGTTGCTAACCTACAGTCCTAATGTTGGTATTTTAGCGATCTAGTATGTATATATTGAGAAATAAGTATCGGTAATACAGCCATAAACAAAAACACACAAAAATTATCTATTAAAGCGGAAATACGGCCCCCGGGGTTAAGACATAATTGTGATTTTTTCGATGTACAGGCAGGGCATCGGGGGGTACACCTCGGATTAAGGGCAAGGTAAAAATTTACAAATAAGGTGAAAGATAGGTATAAAAGACTGGCAAGGTTATATATGCACCGGTATCTACCGAAGTAAATGGGGTACGAAAAAGATTGTAGAGGAAAAAATGAGGCTGTAACAAGATGTCCGGTGTGAACATTACCCGCGATGCATAGGGCCTCCACTGTAGACACTAACCCGCGAACAAAAATTTTCCAAATATCCAGCAGCCCCCTTGTAGACCTGTATTGGCGCACAAGTGCCGCAGGCCTAAAAGTTTAGGGTTTAGGGTATCTCTTGTGTCCGTTCGCGCACTCTTACGGGCCGGCTCCTGATACTGTTTTTACGCCGGCCCTCACCATTTGTGCTCACTTTGAATAACATGTGTTCCCGCCCCATCCACCCTACCTATTCTCATTTCGGGTTTCGGGTTTTATTCTATGTAAAACCCGCGGGTTACTACCTCTTCTTTTTCCCTGCATCCGTGGTGTTTTTCTATGACCACTAATTTTAAGCCAAAAGTGGCATAGGCCCGGTTTTGTTGCCATGTCATCTGAGAATTGCGCCGAAGCCCTCATTCTTAAGAAGTATTTTTACTTATAAAGCATGTTGGTCTTTTTACTTAGGAAATTTGGGTAATGATGGTTATGGAGGGTGTGGGCGAGCAGCAGGCAAAGCCAGATGCGAGCACATCACCCGAAAACATGCATTAAGATCGCACTCGGGGGGTCGCACCGCGATCTACCCCGCGGTGCTTCCCCTCAGAAATGCTGCCCATGTCGCAGCATTCCCGAATTAATTATGGATGTGAACCACTATCGGTAACATGTTTTTATCGGCTTTGCCAAACGAATTTTCAATACATTTAAATAAGACCCAAAATTTTGAAAACCAAATTGCAAGTAAAAAAGGCTTGAGCCCTACAAGCAGGCGTTATTCAAAGCTATCTTTAATTTCAAAGCTGTGAGGGTTTAGGGGTTGGACATTTTTTATTAAAAAAAGCTTTCAAAATAGCAATTTTTAGCTTATTTCGGCTTGAGTTAGCATTTTCAAGCCCCGAAACGGGGTTTCAAGCCAATTCTGGGGGCTAAAACAACCTTAAAACCCCAAACCTTAAACCTTTCAGAGCCAAATAAGCTCCAAGAGAAGCCCCTGGTCCAGTTTTGCCTGAAAATGTGCATTTTCACTAATATGTGTAATAAAAATTTTAATAGCTAAATTGCAGCTTTGATTTTATGATTTTAAGCTTTTAAATTAAAAGGGTTTAGGGGTTGGACGTTTTTTATTGAAAAAAAGCTTTTAACATAGCAGTTTTCAGCTTATTTCGGCTTTATTTAGCATTTTCAAGTCCCGAAACGGGGTTTTAAGCTAATTCTGGGGGCTAAAACAACCTCAAAACCCCAAACCCTAAACCTTTCAGAGCTAAATAAGCTCTAAGAGAAGCCCCTGGTCCAGTTTTGCTTGAAAATATGCATTTTTACCAATATGTGTAATAAAGATTTTAATAGCTAAATTGCAGCTTTGATTTTATGATTTTAAGATTTTAAATTAAAAGGGTTTAGGGGTTGGATTTTTTTTATTGAAAAAAAAGCTTTTAAAATAGCAGTTTTCAGCTTATTTTGGCTTTAGCATTTTCAAGCCCCGAAACGGGGTTTTAAACTAATTCTGGGGGCTAAAACAACTTCAAAACCCCAAACCCTAAACGTTTTAGAGCCAAATAAGCTCCAAGAGAAGCCCCTGGTCTAGTTTTGCCTGAAAATGTACATGTTCACCAATATCTGTAATAAAGATTTTAATAGCCAAATTGCAGCTTTGATTTTATGATTTTAAGCTTTTAAATTAAAAGGGTTTAGGGGTTGGACGTTTTTTATTTAAAAAAAAGCTTTTAAAATAGCAGTTTTCAGCTTATTTCGGCTTTATTTAGCATTTTCAAGCCCCAAAACGGTGGTTTAAGCCACTTGGGGGGGTTAAACCGGCCTAAAACCCCAAACCCTAAATCCAAGATCTTACATTAATTTCCGGTATTTGGTTAGATTTCCTTATAAACAGAAATGTTCCCCAGAGACTGTTTTGGCGGAGTGGCTTGGGCAAGCTTGATTTTAAGGGTTTTTAATTACTTTTAAAATAATGTCCCCCAGAGGCCTTTTTGGCGCAGTGGTGTTTTCAAAGTTTATATATTTTTTTTTATATTTTTGGAATTTTCTTAATTATTTTTAATAAGGGCATGTCCCCCAGAGGCCTTTTTGGCTGAGTGGTTTTGGCAAACTTTGTCCCCCAGAGGCCCTTTTGGCCCACAGTTTGGGGGCATTCTATATTGTACATATATAGAAAGTCGTGCTTAATGTGCACGTTCTAAAATGTATTTTCGTGTGACGGTATGGCAAGGCCTTATTTGTAGGGCGTGTAGACGGTCTAGCTCGAGACTTTACCCTCTCACAGCAGGATGCATTTAGTTGACAATATAGAATACCCTTTCGGGTCGGAGATCCTCAGGAGCTGCCTATTCTCGGCAGTTAGCGTTCGGGCTCTGCTGTATAGCGCCATCGAGCCCTCACTTGGTTTAGGGTTTAGGGTTTTAGGGTTTTAGGGTTTAGGGTTTAGGGTTCGCCAACGCAGGTGGCGCCCTGGGCAATTCTTGCTTTAGATATTCTTTCCTTTAATTAAAGTCTTTATTCTTTGAGACTTTGTCTTGTGGTGTGGGGGCCCGCGCCCCAAGCTCAAGCAATCCCGCCTCCCCTTGGGCCCCAGGCTCCAGTAATCCAGCCTCCCCTTGGGCCCCAAGCTTTAGGCCTTTATTTCCCGTTAAAAAGCTTTTAAAAGCTGCTTTTGGAATGCTTTTTGAAGCTGAAAAAACCAGAATTAGGAAATAAAGCTGTTTAAAAGGCTTTTTGAAAAGGAAATAAAGCTTTACAAGGCTTTTTGAGAAGGAAGTGAAGCTAAAAGGCTTTTTGAAAAGGAAGTAAAGCTTTAAAAGGCTTTTAAAAGAATTCAAGCTTTAAAAGGCTTTTAAAAGAATTCAAGCTTTAAAAGGCTTTTAAAGGAATTTAAGCTTTAAAAGGCTTTTAAAAGGATTTTAAAAGGGATTTAAAGCTTTTAAGAAGTTTTTTAAATTAGAGTTTAGAGTCCGGGGTTTAGAATCTTTGGTTTT
>VSDK01015929.1:23140-39069 GCA_009767595.1 Symbiodinium kawagutii
AAGTGTGGTCGAAGAACCACGCTCCGCTACCAAGTGTGGTCGAAGAACCACGCTCCGCTACCAAGTGTGGTCGAAGAACCACGCTCCGCTACCAGGTGTGGTGGAAACACCACGCTCCAATACCAAAGGGTTTCCAGTGCATTGCAGTGCATTGGAAAAGGCACCATGGTGGGGGAGAACCTTGCTATGGGAGCTGGTGGGGGATAACCTCGCCACAGCAGCTCGGTGAGTGTCAAGGCAGTGAAGGCTTTTGGCCACCAAGTGCCTGTGTTGGGCCTTGGGGCTGCCATCAGTTTTTGGTGGGGGATTCCACAGTTTTGTGGATGGTGGAATTTCCTTGCCACGGTGTTTTGATCCAAAAGGGATCCAAAGTTTTCATAAGAGCGGAAGGGGAAACGTCAGTACCGCTGGAAAAGCGGGAAGGAACACCCTTCTAAGACCGCACTTGGCTCACTCTTCCCGGAAGCGGAAAGGTGAGGGGGAGCTTGTGCGGTGAAATTCGATTGCATAAATCGAGAAGTGTACCAAGTTTCTCAAAGACTTGAACGACGTTGTTTTGGCTCAAGGAAAAAAGAGCTGCTGCGCTCTGCTTCGGTGGTGTTGCCGCCACTGCGTGGCCCCGGGGGTCCCGTTTTACCCCATGAGCTAATAATCATACGTGCTAATGATAATACTAGTATAATATGATATATTTAATCTTGCCACTAACAATAGTTAATTATTGCTATTGGATTTGAGTGTGAGTTCAACCATCATCCTAATCACTGCCACCTTTGGGCAAGAATTGATTTGAAAATAGAAACTCTTGCGCGATGAAAGCGAGACTGCACCAGACTTCCCAACTGGACCAGTTGGGATTTTGAATCTGCAGGACAATGAGGAACTCAGTAAATCTCTGAGAGATATCAGAGATCTCAAAAACCAAGACTCCAGGACGGGGAAGGGATGTCCAAGTGTGCAATGATTTTCTGCATCTTAACCTTGAGAAGAGTATACTAAAAGGTCGAACCTGGTTTTTTGGTTTTCCTCGATTGAAAAAGGTAGGCAGCAGATTCCTCGGCTACAGTTGATTCCTAGGAGCTCCTTCTCCAGCTTTCAACTTGATCCGGCACCCAGATCATCAAGTTCTGGTTCCAAGCCACTGCCACCGCCGATGCCATTGCAGCCGGTGCGTCGTGGAAACTCCAAAGGTTCAGGTTCAGCGCTGCCACTTCCGGAAGTGGCCGAGGCTTCGGAAGATGAAACTCCATCTTCCAGGGTTGATACCTGGCTTCAGAATGCTTCACCTGATAAGTAATCTGAAGCAATGGGAGCAGCAATGGAGCTTTGGGTTTCACAGATACGCTTTCTGTGAGATCCCCATGTTTCTCTCAAGGGTTGGCTCAAGGTCACCGAAGTACTCTTGCAAAGTACCGTTTTGCTGCACCAAGGATTCGGGCAAAAAGATGCGAACCGTCTCTATGCAAAGTGGCGGTGCTGGCAGCGGCAAAGAAAGAACCCCGAGACGTTCGAGCGCTATTTTGGACCGCGCAGTTTCGAAGGGAAACCTCTCGGAGGTTTTCAGGTGTGCCCAGTATTTGGCAGATTGCATGTTCATCAGCGCAAGATTGGAAGTTAGTTTCGGGTTGGTCAACACACCACTAGTTCAGCCGCCAGACCGCTGGCTTACTCAGCCTGTGACTGGCTTACCAAGCATGTAGAGTCTCCGGCAGGCTGAGAGAGCAAGAACTCACAGCCACTTTGTCCAACCGGGCCATGACCAACTCAAACAAAGAAGACGGCAGTAAAACCGATAGTCGCGGCTTGTCAGCACATCGCATTGCAGCTTTCCACAGCCGAAAAGGATGCCTTCTCAAATTTTCAGACTGGGACAGGGATATTTCTTGAAGCATTTAATTTGCCACTTTGCGCCACATCTTACCGAGAAACTTTTGGTTTCCGCTAATGCAGGCGACAAGGCGGCAATCTTGCAGGAAATGACCAATGAAGATAGCGGCGCTGAAGACAACAGTGATGAGGACGAATCAATGATCTCATTTTTTTCTATGCTGTTGCCTTGGGCTGCATGATTCTGTTCTTGTTTCTCTTTTTGCTTCCCACATATCTTCTTGTCTCCTTTGTCTCCCGGTTGGTCAGCCCGCATGAGTTTGCTCTCCCAGGTGTCTCCCACTAGGCTCCGAAAGGCAGACAGGCATTTATATTGGCAGGCAAGACTCCCATCGTTGGTTCACTGAAGAATCGTGACACCTCGTGCACGGGCACAAAAAATTAGTGCAACAGTTGACAGGAAGAGATTGAGCTGGGGACCAACTCGTCGTGGTTGCGCTTTAGTGGCTTAAACACCTGCATTTCTTGCTATGCCTCGAAGACTTTGGGCTTAGTGCCTCTCTTGGATGACCACCGGGAGCAGTATTCTGGGTGGAAGAGCAGGTCTGGGTGCCAGGGAGATGGGAGCACAGCAGTTGCCACAGATGCCATTGAAGTCATCGGAAGTCGAACAAAATCAATAAGTCAACCATAGTCAACCATAGTCATGTCAACCTGCCAGTTTCCTTGGATAGTTCCTCTAGGTTCTTAGCTTTGAGGAGAACCTGCCAGGTGTCGCAAATTGGCATCTCGATTATACCACTGGCTCCTCGTTGCCTTCCTCCTCTACGGTGTTGTGGACCTGGCTCTTAACTTGAGTTTCTGTCGAGGTGAAGACAACGAGGACGGGTGCTTCACTAGCGATCATGCTTCACGCGACCACGGAGATGTTCCCTTCATCTCTTTTTACATCAACTTTGTAGAGATTAAACAAATTTACATCCACAGTATATATTTTGTTCATTTATGTAGAGATTATTTTCTTAAATGTTCACCTCTATTTGGTAGAGGTTAAAAAAGATATTGTTAAATCGTCAATCTATTTGCGTTCCCTTTCCAATTTCCAATCCTTTCCATTCCTCACCTCAGGAGGCTTGCTCTTTGTCCTGGCCACCTTTAGCCGTCGATTTGTTCCTCCTGGTGGGTGCAGTGATGGTGCTTTGCAGCTGGGGTGGCTTTGTAAACTACGCGGCCTCTTAGATGCAACGCCGTGGCAGGACCCCATTGGTGCCATTGGCTCATGCTTGGGTGTTCTACCCTAGGTAGTCGGTTGGTGGTTGTCAAGAAGGAGAAACTGCTTGCCAAACTAAAGCCGAGTAGTTGATTTTCGTCTGTTCCCTGCGCTCAAGACGGGCCGCCTTCTTGGCGCGCAGGATGACCATTGACTCATTGACTATAAAATCGATTAAGCTTATTTAAGCTTGGGTTTGAGCGTCCACCTTGGTGTTGTTCATGGTGCACCGTGCACAGGTGCTGTTGTGGTTCCCTATGGCAAGTCTGGGTAGAGTCCTATGGAGAGTCCTATGGAGATTCCTATGGAAATTCCTATGGAGATTCCTATGGAAATTCCTCTGGAGATTCCTATCGATTCCTTCATTTTGGACATGGCAGAGGGAAACGGTTCCCCTTGTTGCCCCATGGGACGACTGAGGGCAACACCAAATTGGTAGCGCAGAGCATGGAAGAGCTCACAGCCACATGGCAATATGATGCAAGGGAGGCTGCAAGGCCCAGGACTGATGATTTGAATCTATCTACTGTACCAAAGTTCTTAGACAATTCATATATCTAGCACTATCCTCTATGATCAGAGGATCAGTAAGGACCATGCTTTCTCAATTTTCCTTTTTTTTCTTTGACTTTTCCAACATTTTGAGCTCTGTCACCATGGAGATCAGGTAAGCTCATGAGTTTTTCATCCTGGTTTTATCAGCTGGTGTCAGATCCACGAGGTCGGAAAACAGCACCAGTTTCACACTGGTACATATTTGCAAGCTGACTAAGGATCCAAGAATGGGTAGAGGAACACGCCAACAACGACTACTTTGGTCATTTATGGTATTTTCACGAAGGGTACAGGGAGTTGACGAACGGCCAAATATTACACAAGCAAGACAAACCGGGAGGAGCTGTGTTGTGAAGCACTAGGCTGCTGCTAAGACCATAGATTTTTTGCGTCCGATAAATTCCATACTCTCATCGTTCCGGTAAATTGCCCATGCACTGAGAGGGCCAAGCCCACACACACTGGGCACTTCGTGGCGAGCCCCACAGGCCGCACAGGTCTGATAGCACGCTGTTGGTGGATTCTTGCAGCTGCGTGGATTGGTGGTGGCATGTGGTGACCCACGTGGTGACCCTGCACCCCTGGACGCCGGACGCATCCTTGCTGTGCCAGCTGAGGTTTATTGCGCAAACAATGGTCTCGATGGAGCTCACAAGATCTGGAGTGCTTCGGATGTGCCTAAGCTGCAGACCAAACACAAGGGGATTCCAGATGCTTCTCTCTCTGATTTGCAGGCCTTCTCAAAAGAAGTCTATCTATCTATCTATCTATCTATTTATCTATCTATCTATCTATCTATCTATCTATTTATTTGTCTGCTTGTCAGTCTGTCGGTCCGTCCCTCCGTCCCTCCGTCCGTCCATCTACCCACATCCATCATCCATGCATCCATGCATTTATGTATGTACATCACTTGTACCTTCCATTACTTAGATAGCAGGGCATGCCAAGGATTGCTGCAAGTTTAAATGGCTTCAATCTGTGATATGTCATCCGGAAGCAGATCAGAAGTTCTCTGTTCAGCTGATTTTCTACATCATGTGCTTGCATGCTTTCCATCAGCTGTTTCTTTTCCTGGTGGCACAGTGGCTACAATTGCACTGCCTTCAGGATATCGGGAGTTGCTAGTAACGTCATGCGTAGGGAGATCTTGATTTCTAGGTACTTCTTTTGTGTCAAAACAGGTTTCGTTTCGATCCCATGTCAGAACACCATTTGGTGTCCTTATTGCGAAAGGATTCGAAAGGTAGCTATTGGCCAAGACTCGGAGGGAATTGTTGCAAAAAATCATGCAAATACCATGGTTTTCGACAGGGGGTTGCAAATAACCTTGAAAAATGTAGTCTTTTGTGCTCGGGCTGGAATTTGGTTGTTCTTATAGTTCTTTGACCCTGTCTTTCATGGCTTTTGCACGAAACATGATAGATTAGCAGGGCTTTGTAATGTTAAATTCATTTTGTCAATGCTTGGGCCAGGCAAAAGACCACACAGATAGAGGCGTTATTGAGTTGCAATAAACACTGCCAAGAGAACGGTTTTCGACCGGTATTGTTTGTGGTGATTGAACCCGATGGTATTTGTGGTGTTTTGTTGCCGGGACGCGCAAAGCAACCATGGAAATAGCCTCGTTTTTGTGTGATACTTAAACTGACCAGGAAATACACGTGTGGACTTTGAACAATTTGACCCATGGGCACAGCTTGCAATACCTCTCCAACTGGTCCAACTGGCATGAGCTTCAGAGGCTAAGTATCTATGCAAGTAGCATCTCACACATGTTCCCGCTACTAATATTGCTGCCGCAAGCGCATGACATGCTGCTCAGGCACTATGGGCTTCCGTAGTTTGGCTCTTGATGTTGCTTGGGCGCTTCAGTGGTTTTGTGGTCAATGCTTGGACGGAGGGGAGCTCTCCACTGGAGATCTTGCCATTTGTGGCTCGCTACTCCTTGGCCACTGGAGTTTTGGTGGTTGCCAGTTTTTGGCAATTCCGAACATCTCATGCTATGCTCCTCATCGTCAACAGCTGGAGCGCTTCAGTTTTGAGGAAGGATGAGAGTTGCATCCAATCCAAACAGGAATCTCATCAGGAATTTAGCGCCTGGGATCCAGTTGATCGTTTCTAGTCTACTCTGATATGATTATGTTTGTGGCTGCAATCACAATATATATATATATATATATATAATATTATATTTATAATATGTTATATATACAATATACATATATAATGTGCATTTCTTTTCTGGGCAGAGAAATCACATAATGATGTGCAGATTTGTTTGACACAATGGTACATAGGGGCCCAAGGAATCCGCAGCTAGTTCCGAAGAAAACTTATGCATGATGAAACACACAGTGCAAGTTTCCGTGATAAAGTGTCATATGGTGATCGTTCCATGCACCAACCGATTCTGCTGGTTTATCATTGTTTGCTATATCACAATAATGAAGAGAAACTTCTGAGTTCCCGACCGGACAGTGGCACACAATCGCAATTGTAAAAGAAACAAGCAAGAAAGCAATGACAATTTGAAATGCAAGTGGATCCTGGTTTTTATGAAAACTAGCCACAGCCATATAGATACATCCGTAGGGGAACCGGAGAACAGACAGACGAATATACAGTCCCAAAGACAAGAGACTCCGCAGCGTGACGCTGTAAATCACCGCACGTTTTTTTCCAGGCGAATCGGAGAATCCATGCTTCGGTGGTTCGTACAGGTTATTGACAATGAACTGTCCTATAGAGGTGGCTCATCGTCACAAGATCTACCGAGAATCACCAGAGACTCTAGAAAGTTCTCAAACTCGGGGCTGTTGGTTATGGGATCATCGAGGTCTACCAATTTTAGGGGTAGCATGTCTAACTTACGAGGGTACAATGAACAATGACAATCTTTTTTCGGGTGGCCACAGAGCACAGGATTCGGAGATGTTCCGAGACCCTCAAGAAACACTGTTGCGTTACTGTTGCTGTTCGGTAAGTGTTTAGTTGTACGAAACTGCATTTGTGTGAGCAGTCTTAAGAAAGAATCTAGCTCATCTACTGCGCACTTGGATGAGATTGCCATTCTACCAACAGGTTGGATTGGATCAAACTCCCACACTGACCTAGCTGGGGCCACAAGGCATTTGAAATGGCTCACCTGGTATCGACACCTGAAGGTTTACACCCGCACGGGATAGCAGTTGATCGCGTTGATTGTGGCAGTCCATGATCTCCTTGCCAGCGCTGCTCTTTGGAACCAAGTGCAGGGTCATGGGCGGAGCAACTCTCATGACACTCAACAACCACAATCCTACTTGCTCTAGTATGCAGATAGGTGGACAGACAGATTATGTACCAACATTTGTAGTTGGCTGTGATTCACTCGTGGTTGATCCCCGGTAAAGATAACAACTGCTCCTTTCCCCGCACCTTTCTCGGGTCATGGCCTGAAGCTTCCAGGAATGGAAGCGTGTGAGTGGGCTCTTTCGGAAGACTTCGCGCGCCTTCGAGCGTTGCTTCTCAGCTTTGGGGGCAACCATAGTGATGCTGATCTTGTCAGCCCTCTTCGATATGAGTCACAGGCACTGGGCACAGCTGGGCACAGCTGGGCACAGCTGGGCACAGCTGGGTTAATTTTATTTTTGGTTCTGGGGTTTTACTTTTTTTCTTATCGAGCTGTCGTCATTGGCGTTGTATTGTCGTTGCTGCCGCTGTTGCTGTTGTTCTACAACGTTATGGGTCTTTTTTTAGCGCAGAGAAGTTCTGGTGTGATCCGATACGGCTCCAAACTCGGGTTCCGGATGGTTCCCACGTCTTCCGGTGCAGAATTAGGCAACCTTCCATTGGGTTCTGGAGTCATTTGGTGAGAGTTGGAATGGTTCTGCTATCGGGCATTTGTTTTGGTTCGAGGCTTCCAAGCTGTTTTGAGGTCGAGAACTCGTCACAAGTCGATTTCTTTCATTTCACAGAGGTAGCTTCACTGATTTTGGTTGGTACAGCCGTGTCAAAAGCCAAGGATTGGGACTCATGCGACTTCTACATACTTCTATGATGTTTACTTTGATCACCTTCTGGGCTGATAGTGCAGCCAATTACTACAATGCTCAGACAGTGCTTTTGTTAATGCAATTCCAATTTTTCTGATGTTTATGTTTACTTGACTTCCTACGAGCTGGGCTGACCGCAGATGTACATACGGGAACTGTTCATTTTTTCATTGACATACTGATAGGCCTTAATTTGCTGGCTGATGCGACAGAGGACGCAACATGTGGTGCCTGGAAAACTTGGGTGGTGATGCAACGTTGGTTCTGTTTTCCCAATGGTTCCTCTGCCTGGACAGGTGGCACCTGGAGATGTTGGCCTCAGTCTCCTTTGCATTCATTTTGCCAGGTGAGCCCGACACGTTTCAAAGTTCGCAAATGAGTTCATTGAAACATTGAAGCATTCATTGAAGCATTCATTGAAGCATTCATTGAAGCATTCATTGAAGCATTCATTGAAGCATTCATTGAAGCATTCATTGAAGCATTCATTGAAGCATTCATTGAAGCATTCATTGAAGCATTCATTGAAGCCCATTGAAGCCCAGAAGGCAAATGCACAGAACGAATCTTATGCTGCGAGCAGAGTTCAACAGCTCAATGCGGACATTTAAAGCAAAGCAAAGCTCAAAACACTCAATGCCCAAAGCGCAGTCAGACCTGATCTTGCTGGCTTCCTTCCATGTCTCGCGGTGCACCTGCCAGGAGTGCTGTGGACGCATGCATCTACAACCACAGCTTGCAACAGGCTACCCTCTTTAGTGATGTTGTGCGAGGTTGATGACGAAGATGAGGACAGGGTCAGCAACAAATTGAACAGAGAACACACACATGCGGAGAAAGCTCTCATTCTGCATCAGATGTTTTCCGGGCGTCCAAACGAAGCTCCCAATAGCTGCCTTTACACTGGAATTAACCTGCCAGATAATGCCAGGTATATAGGAAGGGCATGGAAGGGCTTTATCATAGATGCATACAATCGCATACATGCATGCGTACACATGTATAAGGGACGCGTTTTCGTTTCCCATGTGACATGTCTTCAGCATGCATCCAGGGTAGTATGCGGCACGGCGCGAGGATGCTGAGTATATGGATTTGGCGATGTTCTTGTCTCTGAGCGAACTGGATGGCATTTCTCAGATCCTGCCCGGTTGTGTCTGAGTTCTGGGGTGGCAATGATACACTTCAGCATCATTCAATCTGACATAATCATGTATTAGTATTGAGCACCTGACTATGATGGAAGTACGTTCAGATTCAAAATACATCTCTAATGGTGCTCTAGGACTCAATAACCGAGAAGCCGTCAATATGTATAGTGAAGATGTGGGCATCAACGAAGAAATTGTTAAGGGTCAACAAAACATGGAAAGGATCGCAAGGATGACAAACAACTAGAATTTCCTCCGGTCCTGTGGTGTTCTCGTCTTCTGGCCTCTGGTCCTTCCATGTCGTGGTTTCTGATTCTGTCACCTGATCTTTTGGTCCTTATTGCACCATAACCCCTCTCTTCTGGTCCTCCTGCTCCTCTGTGATGATAGCAAACTGCATCCAACCTAAATTGAATCTGTATCATCCATTCGACCATACTCATCCATTCATATCTACTCTTTTCTATTCAATCCTACTATATTCTATTTTCTTCTATTCTATTTTGGTCTACTCTTGTTTAAACAAACTAAGTAGCTACCTATCTGGGTACCTTTATATTTGGTCTATCTACATGTTCATCCATCTATTCATCGACTCACTTCTGTATTTATCTATTCTGTCTATGTATTCGTTCTTACCTGTCTTTCTCCCTTTCTCCGAAACAATCCATTTTCTGCTTATCATTCGCGCGCCATTCCCCTCAGCCGCTCTCGAGTTCTTCAACATCTGGACATCCAAAAGTCTCCCGAACATGCGAGTTTTTAAATCTACAGTATCTTCTTTGTCTCCTTTGTCTGTTCCAAACACCACCTCCCTGCAACCCCGGCAGTGTGATCCACTCTATATCTCCTATTGAAGCCAATTCATTTGCTATCTATCTATCTATCTATCTATCTATCTATCTATCTATCTATCTATCTACTTATCTATCTATCTATCCATCCATTTAGATATCTCAGTACTGTCCAAATCTTTCTATCTCTCTCCATATTTCTATCCATTTGTCTTTCCCAGGATCTTGTTTGAGTGCAACTACTGGCCACCAAATTGCGTGCATTTAGCGTAGATAACACGTTTGTTCTTAACATCTGGGAAATAAGTGACCAGAACTCACCAGCTGGATGGGCATCAAAGGGAGATGGATCAAAACATAAATCTAAATAAACAAATCAACAAGGAGATGCCCATCAACACAAAATGCCCCAGAGATTCTGCAAGGAACTGTGCCGAGCACGGATCAAACCTTTCATGACATGGTTTCGACAGCATTTTGGAACTTGAACCTCTGATTTTGCTGCAACTGCTGGAGCTTCAACCTTTCATCTTGTGCATAAAGCATTTCGTAACGACTACCTCTCAGCATCGAAATCTTTTAATGGGTTCTGCAGTTCAGATAAATGGGGTGTCACTGGCCCGTTTCAGATGACCATTGGCCGTGGCCGCCTGTTTTCTTATGGTCTTCGGAATCAGTTTGTGGACACCTGAGGAAATGTTTGGGAGCAGGTCATTCACAATTTGCAGGCTTCAAACTTAAGAACCATCTTAAGGTGATGACACGAGGCCGTTTGGTCAAAGCTGAGAAAACTCTAGCTGACATTACCAGCTCGCCAAGAATTTGTTCCTTGAGTCTACTGCTGCCATTCGCCCATACCACTCCAGCCATCTGTTTCCTTCGTAGGAGAACGGTACAAAAGAATGACAAGGATCAAACGAAAATGCCTTCACGATCAAAAACATTATTGATCCCATTTAAATGGAAAGGAAGGCCCAATGTTGCCCGGCCCAGCTGGAATTGAAAATCTCGGACAGCATTTGTAAAACGGTTCAAAATAAGACGTGGTTGTTCTGATCCACTTTGGCATACTAAAAAGTACGCAGCCTTGGCGAATTGAGTTTCAGGGGAAACCTCTTGGAAACCTTCAGCCTCAGTAATCTAGAGCATGGCAGGGTTTCACGCCGTGTGAAACACATCTCCATGCCATACAGGGGTCCATACACCTGCGACTCAAAAGCATTTAGAAGGAAGAGCAGGAGAGCCTGAGAGCCAGGAATGAGAGTATCACTTCTGACATAATGAATAACCTACCTCTATCATCCTCTATCCATTACTGAATTCTGAGACCAAGGGTGTTTTTTTGTGAAGATGTACTGGTACAAGAGTGTTTTGTCGTTCTTCAGAGGAGCATTCCCTTCGTAGACACAACATGCCTATCCCATTTTGTTCACTTGCTTGCCAAGTTTATGACAGATCATGTTCGGACTTTCCTGGTTTAGTCCTGAACTGAAGCACTAAAAGTGGTTCCACCATTGTTTACAAAAACTGCTGATTCAGTCACCGCTCAGGCGAGTGCGGATTCTTTGTGTGGGACACTTGTGTGACCATCGGCTTGGTGCAGAGCCAAGAACGTCAATTTCTCTGTGCATGAATTGGCTTCGTACCCAACACTTCAATTGGAAAAATGTTTATTGAAAGTTTCTTGGACTCGGATTGGATCCATCTTCGATCCATCTTCCAACTTGGGGTGTCGACCTCCAAGGTGCAGAAGTTCCTCTATTTCACGACAGCAATTGCTGGAAGCATCGGTTTTCAGGTTGGCGCCTTCAATTTGAGCATGGCAGCCTTTGTCTAAGTGACGCAGAGTTCAGTTCAATCGCCTGTTCTGCAACACTGGAGTGACACTGTGCACAAACTCCGATGGTAGAGCTGTGCTTTTTGAGCCCCTAAGCAGTAACTCACCTCCAAGCTGATTAAACTGGGCTTATGAAAACATGGATCTACCATCAGGATCAGGTACAGTATTTTTGAAGTGCAAAAGAAGCCATGCAGGTCCGCCAAAAGCAAGAGACAGGGGGACCGGAGTCAACGAAGGTTCGATCATCCCATCTGTCCAACCATACCCACGTAGTTCGTCCTCCTATGACTTGCTTTTGCCCCAGATCCTGCACCAGTGGCAGTCGCCCTGGGGCTTGGCTGAACTGGAAGTTTTTCCAAAGAGCGGTCACACGCACAAACTTGCTTCACATGCATGAAATGAAAGTTGAGGGAAAGGTCATGGAACAACTACTAGTCGTTTTCTAGCTATCAAATCACCAATTCTAGCCATCAGATAAGCATGAATGGCCATCAAGTACCCATTCTTAGCTACCAAATAACCATTGTTGGCCGTCAAATAACCGTTCCAACTATCCAGGGAACGTTTACACATTTGCAAAGAATTTCTGGCGGACCTTGGCTGATCACTAGACAACATGTTTCCCTAGGGGGATTGGGAAAAGCTGCAAGGTGTAGCATTGCTGAACATGGCACGTGGGGCCCAACGGAAAAAAAGACAGCAGAAACAACGATGTTTACAAAATTGTGTAGGTTCATATAGGTTCAATCGTTGGTTTCTTTTAATTTACGTTGTGGTAGTTCCATGGCCAAGTATCAAAAGCATCTCGTAAAAGCAGACGCATGTAGCGAGGGAAACTAGAACTTCAGAAACTCTGTTTTTGATTGTTTTTGGGCATGCTTGGGCTTCCAAGGCTTGTTTTGTCTTGATTCCTTATTGAAGCCTGGGGGGTTCCATAATTTGTTGGTGGGTACCTCAAAGCGCCATATCTGCTGCGTTTTATCGGTCTTAGCTGGTTTTATACTCTAGATTATGATTAGGACCAGGAATTAGACTGTGATCAAAGAATAGCCTTTTTTTGGGGGGGAGCAAAAGGGGGCTGGCTCCCGATCCAGTTGTGGCGGGGTTTTTGAATTCTGCATCGGATCATTGGAGTGTTGTTTTTAGATCAGACTAGCAACCTACAGTATCAATCATCAACCTGTACGGGGGGTGATGTGAAAAAGTCCTTAAACAAGCAGATGCCAATGCTACTACTGCAGTAGCATATGAACTGGTTAAACTTGGGTGCGAGAATGAAGAAGGGCTGTAGTGTGTGGGTTTGTTTGGCGATATCTTTGACCCTGTTGTGATATGTCACGGTGCTTTTGAGCCCGGGCAACAATGAAGCCCAGAAAGACTCAGCGACTCACGTTTGCTTCCTTGCCGTGACCGCTATACATTTCTGAAAATTTCTGTGCTTCCAGTCTTCCAGAATCTCCCTTTGTCAGAGGCAGACCTGTTGGTTTCACCAGTGCAAATTATTGTAAGCTTAGCTTTTTCTGGTTGGAATGGTCCAGTTTGCATGGCACAGGACTTCAAAATACCAAAACAGTGTTGGGTTTTGGACTATCGGCGTGGGCCCGTGGTTTCTTTGGGCCACTTGCTCCGGTTTTGTGGTGGCTACGGCCTGCCTGCCCATGGGCCCATCAGGCCCGTTGCAAGTACGAATGAGTCGTTTTGCCGTGCGCTAGCAGGTGCTTGTTTTTCAGATCGCAGTGGCACAGTGGCGGCTCGTGGAACTTGTTGTCCGGCAGATTTGTCCGGCAGATTTGTAGTTCCACAGGGTGGGCTGAGGTCGCGCGCGCGTGTGTGTGTGTGTGTGTGTGTGTGTGTGTGTGTGTGTGTGTGTGTGTGTGTGTGTGTGTGTGTGTGTGTGTGTGTGTGTGTGTGTGTGTGTGTGTGTGTGTGTGTCAACTCCTGTTTCCAAGGATTTTTCATCAATAAAGAATCATCAATATGCAGGGGGATGGAGTGTGCTTCAGATGTCTCCATCCAACGAAGACGCATCTGTTGCGCAGTGATATGGATTGAGGACGCTCAATCCACGTACCTGCGAGAAGGAGATGCGCCGATGTTTTCGCTTCCGGTTGGTCATTGCTGTCTGCTTTGGCGACATACGGCCTTACTGGAATACTGTGACGATATCACAGATTTCAAGTCCAGATGGACAAATCAAGCGATTGCAGTATCGTACGGCCCTGAATAGTTGATCCAATCAACCTCTGAATCACGGTCTTTCAAGTGTGTTATCGGCAGCGTTTCCGTCATGGTCCTGTCGTGATCCGGGTTGGTGCCTGGCGAATTGAAAGTTGATCTGAATATGGGTGGTAACAGCTGGTGATTGACATGTGGGTTTATTCCCACCAGAATGCACCTGGGTCGTTGGACAGCTGGTGGTTCTGTGCCTTGCTCACTTAATCTGTCAATGCACCTGGGTTGACTACCGTGAAAGATTGAGCTTCGTGAATCTATGCCAATCTGGTTGGGCTAAAAAACCAGCAACGCTCTGTCTTAAGCCAGAAGTGTCAAACACTTTCGCATCCGCGTGAGTTAGTGCATTTTAGCCTCAATTGTTTTCTTCTTCGTTCGGCGTCGCCATGTCCAGCAAGGGCTTGTGCCGTGATGTCCCTTACAAACCTGGATTCCCTTGTGACTTTGCGGTGATTGGTGTTCGTATCCGTGACGTGATCCACTGTGAGAATGTCAACAATCGCCCGTCCCCATCACACGTCTATGCTGGGATTCCTTGGGACAAATGTGACAAAGCGTTGAATGGTACTATGCTGGATTTCAAAACGTATGTTCTTCAACAGGCTGCTCCATCCTTTGCCACTACTCCAGTTGAAACTGAGTATGCCTTCGAAGACATCTTTGGACGTCCTGTCTTGGGAGACAGCAACATTTTGGACCAGTGGGGTAATATAACGCCGCAACAAGGACGAATGCACATCCCCGAAGAAGCTGTGGAGGACCAGACGGATGGTCGTCTCAATTTTCATTTGCTCATCACATGACGCCTGTGATTTTGATCCTTACAGAGATTTCTAAGTAGACTAGTCCCGCGCATGGTCAGCTTATGGATGCGCAACAAAAGAATAGTGCCGACATGCAGCTCAGGTGTTGAGGTCCTGTTCAGGTGCAACATTTCTTTTGCAACCGTTCCTTCGTGTGCAGTTCCCTCTCCTGTAACGTCCTTCTCCTGTAACTTCTTTTAATAGTGCATTCTTTTGGGAGCCTCAGTTGTTGACGCTTATACTTGTCTGTTTTCAATTTTTGCTCAATACCAGGTCTGTGGTATTCCCCTTAGTCGTGTTGTAGATGACTCTTAGCCATGCCTCCTCGTTTTATCAAACTCCTTACTTTATCCCGTACCTTGGAAGCCCTGGCCTTCAGAACCAGATCGGAACGCTTTTCCTCTTTGATGGATCAATGGAGTCGGGGATCTGTACTGAGCTCAGCTGAACCTGGACGCGCTGACTTTCTTGGCGGAAGTTGCTACAATCCACAGACCGGAGAGATTGAATGGCGCATGGGCGCTCCAAGTGATTACCTACTGTTTGGAATCAAAATTATTGACTTTGGATTTAGTCATAGTCGCCTCCATGTTGCTGTCCCTATGAGATGTACGGCGAGCATTACCAGGGAGGCTTTGAAACGCTACGTTCTTGGTCATTTATACCATCCGACGAGATCGGGGCGTGAGCTCATTATGGCGGATGTTCATGGACATATGGTTAATTTAAATCTTAGTGCTGAACAGACCTGGCGCCAGTACGATAGTCCAGAGACTAGGATGTACATACCTGCCAGTGTGATGGAGTACGATACTAGTATTGCTCTAGTTTGCCAGGGTGCACGTGTGTTTGCGTGTCTTCAATTTCAATATCAGGTTTCAGTGTGAAACCGTGATACAGATGATTCGAGCCATTTCCAGAAAAAGCTTTGCGATCATATGATTACAATCCAGTTTCTGCCTTAGTACAGTTGAACTATTTCAAAAAGCTAAGGAATTAGCGGGCTGCAATCATTCAGTGAGGTTCTTGTTAAACAACGGTGTCAGCGCTAGTGTTCTGACCTAGTCACTTGAAATTTTCGCCACTTCAGTGTACTTTCCTTCAGTGAACTTTAGCCTCATCAGCTGTTCAGCCTTCCTTCTTTTGCCCTTTCTACCTGATGGATCGGCCTGAGCATCATGTTCGGCTTCGTTTGTCGGCTCCGATCTTGCCTGGAGCCCTACCAATGACAACAGTACTTTCGACGGGATCCTTTCCTTCCGGCCCTCAACAGGGTATCCGATATTTCTTTCTGACAGTGAAAATTGATTGCCGCTTTGCTTGGGAGCTTTCATCCCCCTTCACAAGAAGATCGGTTGGTGTCTTATGCGTTGCATGACCCTCAATCATTGAGTGATGTGTCCAGAAGTGTCTTTGAAGT
>VSDK01015929.1:39079-50245 GCA_009767595.1 Symbiodinium kawagutii
GTCGTGTTTTAAAATGCTATGGGAACGCCGACGATTGTGGATTGGAAGCAACCGTATTGCATTCGGATTCGTTTTGACGCCATTCTTCGCGAGTTTCTGTCTGATTGTGCCCAAAGAGACCTTCTCCAGGTTAGTTTTGCGGGCCAAGTTGCATTCCAACTTCCACCCGGCAGTGGAACATTAGGGTACTGGATCACGCAATTCACGACTCGTGGTTTACGTCCGCTATTCTTGAAATCTTTGAAGCTCAGCTACCGCCGTTTGGATCCTCAGAGAAAAAGTGTCTGCCCTCTGTAGAGTGCGAGTGTGTGTGTAAACTGCTATCGCGCGCAGTATCCTTTTCATGGTCCAACACTTTCGGTTCGATGTTACCATCCTACTTTATGTCTGTGACTTTGTAATTCAGCTAGAGTCCAGGGGGGCAGTGCATCTCATTCCACTCATTGCCCGACGAAGACGGTGGATTGAGATGGTGAATTCAGGGCTGATCACTCGCCCTGGCGTACCTGCAGTGCTCACCATGTGGGTTTACTTTACGGTTGTGATTGCTGTCTTCCAGTATGGTGCGGAAGTTGTCATCGATTCGAGCCTGCAAGCTGTCGAAAGCCGTCAGTCGCCGCTGCATTATACATGTTGTGTTCAACATAGTTGAAACCTTGATGTCTTGACAGGTTGGATGCATGGAAGTCGAGACATGTAAATGTTCGATGTTGGATACATGGAAGTCGAGACCTTTAAACGTTAGATGTTGGATCCATCAGTGTTCTACACTTTTCGGTTGCAGGGATGAATGATTCGATTTCAGGTTGGATACAGACTGCGTCTCATCACCGCTTGAAAGGTACAAGGAACTAAAGGCGACGACTATCACATCGTGTTTACGTTTTGCTTTTTTCAATTACTGCATGTGTGTGTGTATGTATGTTTGTCTGTGAAGGGAGTTGTTGTCACGCATGGGCCGAGGTTTGAACTTGTCGGGTGTGCAGGTGGCTTTGCGGTGGTCGTGGCTCAGCGCAGGAGGGTGCGCTGGATTGGCAAATCGCGGCGGGAGTGTTGCGTCAAATGTGACGTTGTCTTCCTGAAGGGTGGTTTCGGCAGGGCTGGCCCGACTTTTCCATTTTGGTTGTTGTTCAAGGTATTGTGAAGGATTTTGCCGGGTTTTTCTGCAGCAATGGGACCTGTAGGGGGAAAGCCTGCGTGGAGCTTGCCTGTGACAAATTGTCAAGTTGGTTGTGGCATGAGTCTGACATGGACGATAACGGTGATTATGCTGGTGACGATGAAGCTGATGAAGGTGAGGTTGAGGAGGCTAACCATGACGACGCACAGTGGGGTAGTGATGGCCGGAAGGCGGGGAAGAAGACAATGGTGTTGGTAGTGATGATGATGATGATGGTGATGATGATGATGATGATCATGATGATGATGATGATGATGATCATGATGATGATGATGATGATGATGATGCTGATGATACTAGCGACGCTGATGATGATTTTGACGGTGAAAATGACGATCATAACGATGGTGATGTGACAATGTGATGTGGTGATGTGATGTTGTGATGATGTTTTGACGATGATGATATCGGTGATGATTTTGATGATGATGATCAACCTGATGATCATGATGACGATGATCATGATGATGGTGATGATGATGATACCGCTGGCGCTGATGATGATTTTGACGGTGACAATGCCGCTCATAACGATGGTGATGTGACGATGTGATGCGATGATGTGATGTGATGATGTGCTGTTGTGATGATGTTGTGACGATGATGGTATTGTTGATGATGATGATGATGATCATGATGATGATACTGGCGACGCTGATGATGATCTTGCCGGTGACAATGACGATGATAAAGATGGGGATGTGACGATGTGATGCGATGATGTGATGTGATGATGTGATGTTGTGATGTTGTGACGATGATGATACCGACGATGATATTGATGATAATGGTGATGATGACAATGATGCTGATGGTGGTGGCGCGTGTGATGATGATGTTGAAGTCAAGGAGACATGGTGTTTGTCGCCGCCGGGACGTCTTTTTGCCATGCGGTAACGGGTGCTTGTTTGCAGATGGCAGTGGCACGTTGGGGGCTCGTGGGGCTTGTTGGCGGGCAGATTTGTAGTTCCACATGGTGAGATGGGGTCGTGATTTGTCGGACTGCAGTGGTGTGTGTGCGTGTGTGAAGAGAGTTGGTGTCGCGCGTTGGCCGTAGTTTGAAATTGTTTAAGGCGTGCGGATTAGTTGCTCGAAGAAGGCTGCTGGTGTCCGGTGGGGCCTACGGTTGTCTGTCGGCTATTGTTGTGCGGCGGCCCTAGTTCCAAGCCGAAGGGTGGACTGGCTGAGCAAACCGCGCCCCAAGTGCTCCCATTGCGTCTTTGTCCTCTTGAAGTTTCGTGGCTGGCCTGGTTTGATTTAAAATTCTCGATTTTCCATTGTCAATCATGTTGTCGCGATTTTTCCGTTTGTTTGAATGATACCATCTGATCGGGACGACGACAGGGATCAAGAAGAGAAAAAAGGACGAAACCAACAACATGAAAACAACAAATGAAGAACACAAAGAAGAACAAAAAGAACACACGTACATAAAAGTATGCTTTTTGGTTTTCCTCTGCTCACTCAAATCTTGCTATTTGTTTCTCACAGTTTGCTTTTTTGGTTTTCCTCTGCTCGCTCAATTCTTGCTTTTTGTTTCTCGCAGTTTGCTTTTTGGTTTTCCTCTGCTCACTCAATTCTTGCTATTTGTTTCTCACAGTTTGCTTTTTGGTTTTCTTCTGCTCGCTCAATTCTTGCTATTTGTTTCTCGCAATTTGCTTTTTGGTTTTCTTCTGCTCACTCAATTCTTGTTTTTTCATGTCTTCAGATTGCTTTTCAAACTGGTAGAATCACTAATCTGCTTACTCAAATCTCACTTTTTCTGAAAGCAAAAAAATATTTTTGAATTTCCAAGCTGTTGCTGCAATTGCAACTCTTAAGAGTAAACAAAGAAGATGAGAAGAAAAACCATATCAAAATAATCCACCCAGAAGCAAGCCTGATGATGATGATGATAATGATGATGATAATGATGATGATGATGGTGATGATGATAATGATGATGATGAAGATGATGATGATGATGATGATGATGATAATGATGATGATAATGATGATGATGATGGTGATGATGATAATGATGATGATGAAGATGATGATGATGATGATGATGATGATGATAAACGTGACGAGTGATGTGATAAGGGCGGGGATGGTAAGAGACCAACTAAAGAACATGGTGCAGTGATTCCGACGACGACGGGCAGGATCATCACAACGTGATGACGGATAATGAGTTAGTTTGGGTAGATGGGCCTGCAGGGCCTTTGGGCAAGCGGGAAAATGTGAGGATGAAGGAATTGCCTGCGAGCCGGTGCCTGCCCATGTCGGGGTGCTCCAGCCGTGCGAAGGTAGCCTGTTTTTTTTTGCACCAGCAAAAAATGTGATTGGTTTTGCCTCAATTGAGCGCGCAAAAAATTGGCGCAACAAAATCATGGGCGATTCTGGGAATTAAGAATTTGCGGCGAGACCCACAACATGGATGGACATGCAGCATCCAACCGTGAATTGTTTTTTGACCAGATTTGGTTTTAAATTCGACACAGCGGCCGCGAACTATTGCAGTTGTTGCGATCAAGTCCAAACATTGTTTGGATTTTGGGCAGGAAACTGCTTGGCGGGCCCTGTAGCTGAAGGCCTTGTAGATTTCATCGGGCATGACGTGATAATATGTTTTGCCTACTGCAATGTTCAGCTTACTTCCGCTTGCCAGCGCAGGATGCCAGCCAATGGGCGCAAATTGAAACGAACTATTTCAAGACAGCTATGGGTCATGGCGTTTCTTTTTGCAGCATTGAAAGTTGTTTCTCTTTGAATTCAAAATCTTTTGGCTGAGGATCACGATGTTTCAGTTGACAATCAAACTGGTTTACAGTGGCTGATGAAGATTGCGAAGGGTCAAGAACGGTAGAGCATTGGTGGCTAAAGATCAACAATCGTTGCTATCAACAGCACTTCAGGAGTAGATGCTTCAGGATTGGAACAAGAACCATGGATGCTGAAAACAATCAAAGGGCGTCGCCATGGGCGTTGGCTCATTTGTGTGAAGGTGCTATAATCCTGATTAGCGTGGGTTCTATCTTGGGGACGTTCGGCTACCTTGACCCATCTCTGCGCATCCTGAATTTCGAAATGTCCTCCGGGCTGCAGAAGTTACTTCGCGCGCTCGCTTGTTTTCTTTTAAGTAACCGGCATCCTTAAAAGGATGAATCTGGCGCACAGTTGGCACGATCATCCAAGTGATTGGAAGCAACCATAGTTACAGGCAAGCAATCATTTGATGTAAGAGAGAAACCATCACAAACCATCACTAACCATCACAAACTGCCTGATTCGGCCGATCGTCCAACTATCCAATCAGCCTGCCAGAAACAGATTGGCTCGATGTTTTGAACAACTGCTCAGTGTGGTTTTCGTGATAACGGGAGTTGATGAAATAAATTACGCCTGGGGAAACAGGTTTGTACTCTGAAAGGACATCGTTTTTGTTTTCCAAGAGAAGCAGCATTCAATCCACAGGACCACAAGATGTGCAGATTTGGCCATCGCGCGGCAAAACAATTCTTGTTGATTGGACTTGAAGTCGCAAACAAATACCTGTGACTTTCAAACTCCAGTCTCGTCCAATGACACGATGTGCTGTCGCACATACGTGTGGCTCTTGGACATCAAAAGTCACTACCTCAATTTGGACATTTTGGTGACCTGCATCCAGACATCCCTGCGTCGGCTGGGTGTGTGTGGCCCTTTGTTCGGGTGGAAGCGAATCGCTGCTGTGAAGCTCTCAGTCGCCAAAGGCGGGCAGAGAATCGGAGCAAGTGATCAGGTCTCAGGGACCGGCGTGATGGAGTGGCACATTGGGTTTCTACAGGTTTGAGTCTATTGAGAATCCTGAGAATTCGGATCGAGAAACTCCACCAACGAGTAAAGATTTTGGATGCCAGTTTTCAGAAGATTGGTGCCTGACAATTGATAATTGTTTGAATCCGAAGGACATCAAGAAGATACAGACCCAAGGTTTTTCTCCAGGCTACCTTGATCGAATGAGGATGAAAAGTCCGGAAAAGGCCTAGCGCCTTCTTGAGAACAGTCAATTTTTTGGGAACTGTGAGTTGTCGCTAAAACTTTGATGGGACAGCACCCCGCTTGGAGGATTTTTTTTGCCGCACTTCCAGAATCAAAAGGTTTGCTGGGCTTGAGCTCGAATCTCGAGATCCGGACAACATCTAGCTTGCTAGGCTGCTAGACCTGCATTCCCATTAGTGAGTCATAATTGCTCGAAGCTGAAGCCACACATGAGACGTATCAAACCTACAAGTCAGTTTCTCAGAGAACATGACTTCGGCTTTCAGTCTCCAAGTGTTTCACCGCATACCCGGGCTGCTTTCGGCGCATGCCCTCAAAAAGCGAAAAAAATGAGGTCCGTAGGGGTGGAAGTACCGAAAAAATGTTTGGGTAAATGGAAGCAGTCCCCACCTACGGCTTCAAGACCTTGTGATTACCACTGCAAGAATTGGTCCTACAGATTCATTTAGTTTCCACCTTTTATCTTCATTCTTGCTGTTGCCTCACAGTAATTCATCTTTCTTGATTTTGGTGATCGAAAGTTTAAGAATCTTTATGAAATCTTTTATGAATCTTAACGAAGAAATCCAAGATCTCCAGTGATCTCCAGTCCACTTTCTCGCCCTCAGGGAGCGGCTCTTGAAGCCACTGGCCACGGAACTGATCCACGAGGCAGCACTGCAGAGCCAACAAGACGGGCTGTCGGGACAAAAAGCCTGGTTGCAGGCGGGCCCGGCGGGGGAAGGACCCAAAGTTGGCTCAGACCAAGCAGCACGGAGTACCAAGCAGCGGCTTTGTGGAGTGCTTTGGATTCACAAATCTTTCCGATTCTCCAGAGAGTGCAGCTATTGAAGTTCTTACTTCCAGTATAGGACGAAAGGTTGCATGTGTGCACTTTAGATCCTGCATGCCATCCGGTGGTAACATTCGGATGAGCAAGTACTTCTATGACTTCTGGCGCCTCCCCTTGCTATGGGTGAGCTGGGGTTGGCGCCTTCTGTCTGTTTATTTGTCTGAAACAGCTGAGGGTAGGGTTGATTCAGTCTATTTGTCAGCGGTAAGTTTTGGACCGCAAATAGAAGGGCTATTGGGCTGTTTGGTTTTTGGCTTAGGGGCTATTGGCTTTGTCAGTGGTTTTTGGCCGTTGTTTGGTTTGGTTTTTGAGTTGTGAGTTGTTTGCGCTTTGCATCCAGGTCGGGTGCCGCTGTTGTGCTGCCGAAGCCAGGGTGCTGGTGCCATGGGGTTGGTGCAGTGCTCTGGAGCCGGTGTGCTGGTGCCGTTCGTTTTCGCTGTGCCGGATCCAGACAGTGTGATGGGCCGCTGCCGCTGACATTTGCTCTCCCAAAAATCGCCAAGTTCGTTCGTTCTACTTGGGGTCTGTGCTGGCATCATCATGCTTAAACGTGCTTCATAAGAGCACGTGGATTTGAACCTTTGAACTGGCCCAAACGTTACCGGTCGTGCCGTGAATCTCGTTGGCTGCAGGACTTTCAAGAACAATGGAATGCTGCAGGTGGAGTAGAAGCAGGTTGGATCCGGGGCTCACCACATAACAACCTCGCCACCCAAGCAGCTGCCCCAATGCAGGTGTTTAAGATTAGGATTCCCCCTGTAAGTGGGTCAGATGACAATCAGGTACCGGTCAAAGCGCCGTCTTTGCAGTGAACATGCATAATAGAATCGTTCTGGTGGACATGATCCCAACCTAGCGATTCACAACCTCGTGGTCGACTCCTCAGAATCGAGATGGTTTGATTCCCATCCAGATACAGACACTGTACGCACGTTTTGCTTCGTGCACCGGTCGAAGACTGCATGGAGGGATCAAGCATTAGAACTGGCCACCTGAGGGCCGGCTTGGGGACGGGCCAGGACTGACACGGTGTTAAGCGGATGCCTCAACAAGTTGCAAGTTTAAAGGAGGTCAGATGCATGGATTGGCACCAGCTTTGGCCAATGTTAGCAAAAATAAATCATTTTGGGCCTACCTCGGGCCCCTTAGGTGAGCATGTCGAGAGCAAATTTTCCAAGAGTCTTGCACCGCAGGGTCCTTTCAAGATATCTCCGAAAGTTGCATCAGAAAAATGCCGGCAACAGTTTCTTCCAGTATAAGGGAGGGGTATTTATTTTGGCATTTTTTTTGCGCTTTTTTTTTTTTTTTCGGTGGCCTGGGCTCGACTCCCCCCTGGGTCCTTTGGGTCTTGGCTCGTGGCTTTCTGGCTTTTGGCTTTTGGCTTTTGGCTTTTTGATTTTTGGCTTTTTGGCTTTTGGCTTTTTGGCTCTTGGCTTTCTTAGCTTTTGGGTTTTTTTGGCGTTTGGCTTTTTGGCTTTTGGCTTTTTGGCTTTTGACTCTTTTGCTTTTTGGCTCTTGTTTTTCGGCTTTCTGATTTTAGCCTCGTGCTTTCTGTTTTGATTGTTCATATTTCTTCATTGTTCCTTTTTGTATTGCACTCTATATATATATATATATATATGTGTGCATTTCTTGATGTATATTATTCATCAATGTTATGTTCATTCTATTCGTATTCATTGTTATCATTTCATATTTTAGCAGTATTTTGTTTCTGTCTACGTTCTATTCTTATTAACAACAGCAGCAACAACAACAGCGGCGACCATCATGGATACTCCATTTAACCTTTAAGTACTTTGCGTCACGACCCCCCTCTCTCTCCCGCTTTTTAAGAGGCCCACCCCATGCACCAAACAAGAATAACCACCCATCAACCCTGAACGCCTCAAAGTATACAGTAGATACAAAAAGCCTGAGCATAAGCATAAACCATCAACGTTAAAGCCATAAACCCATCAACCCTAAGAGCATAAACACAAAGGAACTGAGCCTTTAATATAAACCATATAAATAAACGTAATATATATATATATATATATATTTCAATATGAATATATATTTATATCATAAACACATCAACCCCAAAACCATAAACCTGAAATAAAAACCTAGAACTTAAAACACAAACCCCAAACCCATAGATCGAACGACTTTGAAACCATGAAGCCTCAAAAACCATAAATCCTAATACCATCAATCCTAAAGCCATAAACCCAAGAATTTAAAAGTTAAAGCCATCAACCCTAAAACCATGGATCCAAACACCATCAACCCTAAAACCAGAAACAGTATAGGCGCACCAACCCTCAAACCATAAGCCTAAAACATCAATCCTAAAACCTGAAATCATAAACTTGAGAATCTAAAATCATCAATCTTAAATCCACCTTAGTGAAACTAACCGCCCAAAACAAAAAAATACCCCAGTTTTCGTCACCTGACCTTCGTTTCGTGCAAAAGGGTTGCCCTAGAAGTTTCAAAATCGCAATTTTGCCACACTTTTTGACACCTGACCTTCGTTTGGTGCGAAAGGGTTGCCATAGAATAGAGAAGTCTCAAAATCGCAATTTTACCACAGGTTTTGACACTTGACCTTGGGAAAAATCAATGGAAACCAAGGAAAAACGAAGGAGAGCAGCCCCCAGACAAAAAAAAATGCCAAAAGAAAAAAACATGCCAAAAAAGATCCGCACCCCAATATAAGTCCAAGATTGTCTCTATGAAAGTGCCTCGCAAGAGTGTCTTCCAAGACTGTCCCACAGCACTGTCTCCGGAACAGTGCCTTCCTACAGTTACATTGTGCAAATTCTCGCTGTGGATCCCTGTGGTTTATCTTCAGCACACACACACACACAGACAGCACTTTCCATGAATACTGGCTTTCCTTCGCCACATTTCAGGTATCATGTAGGCAATGCTGTGGATGTGGCTCTGCTATTGCGAAGTAACTTCTTGAAGCCACAATCATAATCACACTCGCACACATACATAAACATGAGTGCACAACACTGGTCCCCATTGCAGCACAATTAATGGTCTCCATGTCGGACACAGCAGAGCTGCAGGCGATGAGCCCTCGGGTCGGGCTCGCTCCTTCCGAGTGCTGCTGTCGGTGATCAGACTGCTGAGTCCAAGCTGAGGTTGCTGGGGGACGAGAAATGATTGGAACTTAGAAACCATGAAACATTGAAGTTAGAAACTTTGAAGTCACTTAATTTGCGTTTTATGATGAATATTGGTGGAGAATGGTGATGCATGTTTGTTAATAGCGGTTGGCTAAATGCTGACTATATGATACTATATGACTACATGTCCTATACATACATATTAGAAGAATGGCTGCTGGAATGGTTGATACATGTCGATACCGAGTTCCGAATGGTAACGGCTGGGAGTGGGCTGATGACAGCCATCCCTGCGAGCCAAGTACTGGTGGTGCCTTGGTGTAACCGAGGAAGGTCCACGGCAAGGATACCATGCCCGGCCTGGATGAGGTGCACTGAGCCGCTACTCTGTTGCTTTTTGGGTTAACCAATGGAGACCCAATGGAGACCCAATGGAGACCTCAAGAATTCAAAAGGAGACCAACAGATCAAGTATCCTGATGCATCCTGATGCATCCTGATGCATCCTGATGCATCCTGCTGCCCGAAGTGAGCTTTTCTGCCCCCAAAAGATGGTTCGCACTGGTTCGCACGTTTTTGTCGTGAATCCGTGTATGCATCGAGGTGAAGAATTTGAGTCCCCTAATTTCATCCGCTCGTCACACTCCAAGCGACTCAATTGTTTGCAGTGACTCAACTCCAAACCCGATGGCTTTCCAAGTGCACTTATCTCAGGCAGAGACTGACGAAAGCGTACGCTATGCCCCCGGCAGTGTGGTCTATCTCGGGAAACAGAACCGAGTCCGTTGCCGTGCTGCCACTGCATTAAACACTGCCTTGGTCAACGAGGAGTCGGGTCTGCTTGTCGGGGCAAACCAGCTGGTGTTTTTTCTGAACGAGAAACACCATCCACAAAACCCAGCTGGGTTGAATAGCGCTGGCGTTCTTTGCTACGGTGCCCTAGGAGGCCCTGTACCTGATCCCAACAAACAACACCTTGGTCTTGGTGCGGCCTGACGAGCAGAAGGCGTGGCTGTGAGGTAACCCCTTCTAATATCAAGACCCGCTGGAAATTTCGCACTGAACCAGGCTTTCTGGCGGCTGGCGGAAGAGGATTGTGTTTTTCACCTTTGTTAATTGCACGGGTCGTAAGCAATCAGCCATATTTTGTCTTTGAGCTCCAACGTCGTTCGAGTGGAAGGGATCAAGGTCATTCATCAAGGCCAACTTGAATTATGATTGTTTAGGCTAGAGATGTGCTTCACCCCACTTAACACAGGTATTTTGTGGCTGGGCATTTTGTGCTATCCTTCCCGTTTGAAACTGACGTTTCCTTGGTGGAAACAGTGCGGCAGCTGCTAGGCCTTCTATGCAGAAGCAGTCATCGCCGAGCCCTTGCGCTTGATCAATATCAAAGAAGGCGCTGCTGTGCCTCCGAGTGCAGTGTCGTTTTGAGCTGTTGCAGGGGTGCTTTTTGCAGGGCATTTCTTTACTTTACAAGATCTCAAAGAATTCTTACAAATGATTACAATGATCATTCACAAGCCGAAGACAGCCACAAGGGCCACAAGTTGGCGACCAAAGGCAGGCAACAAGATGCAACCCGAATCTCAGACCCTGGCAGTCTTGTATGACACTGTGGGAATACTCCTGCAAAACACTCCTGGCATGACGCTCTTGCAAGACACTCGTGTTGGACACTCTTGGTGTGGCATTCTTGTGGGAACACTCTTGGAAGTCAATTTTGTGGGACATTCTCCACCACGTCTGAAACTTCACGCATGCGGAAAGCATGTTTGACACATTCTGTGAAGCTAAAACTGGCAGCCCATCAGCAAGCGATGCAGCAGACCCTTTTTCCCCACCTGCAAGGTCAGGGTTGTTAGACTTTATCAGAGTTGCCTTCTCCTTCTCCTCCTCCTCCTCCTCATCCTCATCCTCCTCCGGAGCTCAACCACGAGCATCCACGCCTAGTGGTCGCTGCCGGACCTCAACCACGAGCATACAAGGCCAGTGGGAGC
>VSDK01015932.1:0-46625 GCA_009767595.1 Symbiodinium kawagutii
AAAACCCCATTAACAACCATCATTGTCAACCATTATTATCAACCATTAAACTAAAAAACGACTCTCCGCTCTCCCAAAACGACGAATCGCCGCGTCGCCTCCGCGGCCATCCGCTTCTTCGCCTCGTGCAGCTGCGAAAGGACACTGCGCAGCTCAGCCAGGGCCTGGCTCGTGGCTCGTGGCGTGCGACGGACCTGGACTCAGAAGACATATGATTCCATACATTTGTGAGTATGTGATTGTGAGATATGATGAGTATATATTAGTATATGTGACTATGTGATTGTGCTTGTTTTTGTATATGTTCAGTACATATATGCATAAATACATATATATATATATGTGATATAGGACATAGGAGAATCACATTTCGAAGGTACCAGGCCGACACCGGTTTCCCCCGTTTGGTAACTTTCAAGCCCAACAGCTCCATCTTTTTCCAGTGACCACAGTGCAGGAGAGTCTGAACCCAGAAAGCCGTCAAAACATCACTAAGTCACTAAGCAATCTGGTTCTCAGATGTGTTTTTTTCCGTGTTTTTGTGCTTGTGAGCTTTCTGTTCCTTGATGTCTGGCGTGTCACAGGGGACCAGTGGAACGTTCTTTGACAAGACCTAAAATTCACGGGGAAACCACCTCGACATGGGGAGATCGCAGCCTGAGAAACAGCCATCTGCAGGGTCCCTAGCCCACTCAAGGGAAGCACTAGCAACGGACAGGGTCGCCCAAATGCCTGGTGATGATCAACAGTGGTCATCACCTCAGTGGTAGCTTATTGAATCCTCGCATCTCCCTATGATTGTAACTAGCCATCACCAGAGTTCAGGGGGGTCTCCAGTGGCTGGAGTGGCCGTTGGCTTTTTTCAGGGGCCCATCCCGGACACCTCTTCGTCGTTTTCTGCTTCAGCTTCAGGTTCTCTGTCGCGCTTCTCTTCAGCAGCATCTTGCAAGGCCACATGCCTGGGAAGGTGTCGTTCGCTCCTCGTTCGCTTCAGGGTGAGGTGGTTTTCAGGCGGCTGATGATGATGGATTCCGGTAGGTTTTTGCTGGTTGGCAATGGCTGATGGGTATATGGTCTCTAATGATTGAGAACCATATACAATTATCACTAACCTACAACAGGTGGTCAACCATCAATGGTGCTTCAGTGATGGCGGTTGATGGCTAATGGTTGATAAATGATGATTAAATGTTGACTCACCATGATCAACCCACAGATACTTGGTCACATGGTGCTGGCCAGCGGCCATCTATGGTAGTTCATATCAACATTCGGCACCTGATACCATTCATGGCGACACCTCCTAGGTTTGGCGAGAACCACAGGCGCCACATGTTTGCTGCACACCATTGGTTGTCGTGAGGATCAATTAGAGGACCCACTTTGGAAGTCTTATTTGTTACAGCTGACCACGAATGCACAGGACAACATAGAAAAGATCAAATAGTCAGGGATTTCCAAACGACATGCGTCCACACACGGTGCACCCCGAAGCCGAAGCTGGTGGTGCCAACTGAACGCTGTTCTTCCGGAGGAAGCTTGGGTTTCAACCAGGGGCACCTAAGTATTTCCACTAAATGTCTGGCACTTGCTGCGCAAGTGCAACATTCGTTGGGCACCAAACATTCGGCGCTCCGTACATGGACGTGGATCAGACATGAGGATGTCCCATGGGCAGCATCCCTAAACCTGTCCAAACATGATCCTTAGGCAAACAACAACTAGCCCTGAGGGTATCATCCCATGAGCCCGTCCCAGGAACCATAGCAAGCATTGTCCAGCCATATTCAGCCGTTATCATCAAACTAACCATTGTCAAACATGAAAAAGCAATATTCCCCATGATCAAACTCGCAACATTGACCATAAAACAACCGTTTTGCCGTTGGCTGTGAATCATCGTCAATCTTGGCCAACTACTGATGACCATTTCTCGACCATAAATGTCTCAACCAATCTCAACCATCATTCACAATTCCAGTGTTCAACGAGTATCATTGCATGAGATCATTCTCATACACAGTCAACAAATATCTACATACATATATACATATATGGTCATGGGTAAATACCCTGTACCCCAGCTGTTCACATCCTATAAATGACCTGAACTACTGCGAATTTTCCGGTCAATATGATCTTTACCATCATTATATACTAAGTATGAATTTACCCACTATAATCATCAACTGTCAATTAGTACACCATTATTGACTATTGCAAACCATTACTGAACCATTGTTAAGCACTGAGTAAATTTTAATCAATCCAGCATCATTCTAAAACCATTGTCCACTATTATATAACCACTATTGGATAGCTGTTGTTAATTTTTCGTACAACACGTCTTAGCTCTCACCGTTAAACAGTACTAAAAACAATCCACCAGTATCACGATAACTATTGTTAAATAGTGTTAGCCATTTCTAATAACCACCATAGACCACCAGCATAACCATCTGACACTCTCAACTATTTACCACTATCCATCACTATTAGTCACTATCAACTACTAATCACCATTAACCAGTCTCACCACTACCAGTATCACCACTACCAGTATCACACCAACATGGATCACTATAAATAGATCGACCAGTATCACCACCAGTTTCAATACTGGTAGTACCACTAGATCACTATAAATCACCACCAGTGATCACTATAAATCACCACCAGTATCACCCTCAGATCTACCACCTCACCAACCATCACGAACCACACGTCCGCCTTGGCGCCCGCCCGCGCCTTGCTCTGAGCTCCGCCACTTCTCTCCGCAGCGCCGCGAAGTTGGCAGCGGCGCAGCTCTGGTCGGCCTCCTCAGGCGAGGCGTAGTACGTGTGACCGTTGTTTGGTGCAACGAATCGTGATACCGATGGATGTTGACACGATAGCCATGGTGAAACCCTGGGAAAACACCAATTTTTTATAGTGAAACCCTGGGAAAACACCATGGTCACCATGGTGCATTTTCCATTGCTAATAGATTCAGAGGGTAAGTGATAAACAAATTCAGTCAGTGATAAACTCATGTAAACTAATGGCTTGAATACTCATCAAGTGATGGATTAAGTGAAATCACAATATCACTAAAGCTGATATGCTGATATCACAATCATCTACCAACTACTTGTAAGTGAAATCAATTCAGTACAAGTAATTGTCATTACTTACAAGAGATTGATTACAAACAAGAAAAGTGATATCTATTCAGTCATTTTTTAGCAATTGTAGGTGATTAGCGAGTAGGTATCCGTGCAGTACAAAACTAGAGCCAGAATTATGTGGTTAGACGATGGGTATGCGTAAAATCAACAGAAAAATCTAGCCTGAAGTGATGGATATTCGTGAAACCAAGTGAAACATTGGCCTTACACCAGTTTTTGTCATTAGCTAAAGAAGGGATTTCTTGAAAACCATGATTCTACCGTTAGTGATATGCTAGTTCACAAACAGCTTTTACGGTTGTCCAATAATGATTGTACCAGTAGCAATGCTATTTAGTTGTATATCTAGCGGATGTTAAAATCATGGTTTTCCCAGCAAATCAAATGGCTGCACCTAAAATGGCTATACATAAGCTAAATAACGCAGTGGATCACCAGGTAGATCACTCAGTCGCTTGTATGATAACCTGATAGTAACCAATGGATAGCCAGTTTTTGCGATCTGTACCATTTCACCATGCATTGTTTTGCTGGTTTTAATCTGGCACCAGCACCAGCTACTAGTGCTACAACCAACTCATACAGGTTGGTGAAAGAACTCGTGGACATGATGATGATGATGATGATGATGATGATGATGATGATGATGATGATGATGATGAAGATGAAGATGATGATGATGATGATGATGATGATGATGATGATGATGATGATGATGATGATGATGATGATGATGATGATGATGATGATGATGGGTTTGTAGCTCCAACACTCACACATAAAATCAGATCCGGGTAGCGGTCATATCTCCAGGTATACTACAGCTGGCCAGCTGATGGCAAGGCATGCGATAGCCATTTCATTTGCTGAGTCTTTTGCTGCAACAACACTTCCAAATGGACATATCACGGCCATGATTCATCACCATTATCAATCCACAATAACCATCATCAACAATCATTCTCACTCATCATAAACAAAACCACCAGCTACTTTCCAAACCACCTAACCACCATCAATCCGCAATAACCATCGGTAGCAATCATTCAAATTTCAATCATCACCATGACTAACCACCTTTCATCCATGAACAATCGCATCATTCACCATCATTAGCCATCACTAACCATCCTTCATCACCACCAACCCAATCCCAAACAGCCCAACATCACCAGCTGCCTCCCATCGCTCCACCGCGCCTGGATCTGCTGCTGCTGGCGCCACTTCTCCGAGCAGCTCAGCTCCAGGCGCTGAACTTCGCCGGGCAGCTGCTGCCGCAAGGACTCGAGCCTCGGGGGCGCGGGAGAACGATGCATGACCTTTGGAAGGGAAACGTGAACATATCTTGAAGCATTTTTTGAGTTTCCTAGTATTTATTGATTTAAAAGATCCTAAAAAAATATCTTGATTCAACGATATGTATGAAGCATTTTTTGATTCAACGAATCTAAAAAAATCAGTGTGAGTGGATATATGTAAATGTTTCTTAGATATATATCATCATGTGTCAATAGTGGATTTTCCAGTCTATGCATCGTTGGCCGGTACCTGTTCCCGCCAAGGTGCTCCAGGGCCGCCTCGGCGATGGCTTTCTCCAAGGGACGCCTGCATCGCGGCCGCATTCTTAGCTGGTATCATTGCTGTTGATAGCTGGTATCGTAAAACTGTTGGTAGTTGGCATTGCCAAAAACCATCAGCTATATCTAATACAGGTGGTCTCGTTGGCACAACATGTAACAACTACTAGTTCCTGGCGCGGATGAACTCTTCGGTCACGATGCTTGTATTGATGACAGGTTCCCAAAATGAAATCAGACGGCTACGGGACACCAATGACCTTGATCAACTTGATCAACTTGCCATACAACACGCCGAAAGGAGTCACACAACTGGTGGTTTCTCAAAATAGGGAACCCGAAAAATGGATGTTTTCTTACTGAGAATGATTCACAATGGATGATTTGGGGGTACCCAGATTTCGAGAAACAGCCAACTGGCTATGGGTCGATTTTAACCATCCAGCCAATTGGTGGGTGAACATTCCAGCAAAGACCAGACTGGTCATTTTGGACATGTTCACTAGGGCCACTAGGGGCACAAGGGTTTGACTCACAGCCAACTATGAAGCATACTCAGCTCTGGTTCAAGCTGTGGTTTGTTGATCCTGGTTTGTCTTGGATGAGAATTATCAATTCCCAAATGGCTTCGTCCACAAGCCGTCTGCCTCAGGAAACCATCCCAATAACTGGGAAAATACCATAGCTATGCGCACAGTTTTTCAACTGACCGGGAGCTGCAAGCCGGCTGTAGGGATGCCTCACTCGTTTGAGCATCTCATCACTTCTCCCAAAGAAGTCTTGAAACCTTCAACGTCGATAAGGGACGAGCACAGGTTGAGGGATAAGCCCCTGGCATGTGGCACGGCATCTCATCATGGAGCCACCGGCGAGGTGCCCTCAGTTGCGGTTCCTCCATGGCTTGATCTACCAATATCCTTGGGACGTTTCGTCTGGTTCTTCCTGGCTGCTGACCTGGTCGTTTTCCTCTGCTCGCAACCACCATCCATTCTCAACCATTGATGAACCGCAAACAAAACATCTATCAGACCATGATCCAGCAGACATAACCATCAATGCAATTACCCAGTTCTCAAGCACCCCATTTCCATCGTTAATCTACCAATATTCACCATCAAAGGCCATCACTAAGCATCACTTGATCATGCTGAACAACTCATTGTAAGTCATTTCACCAGCTTTTACCCTGGAATCAACCATTCTGATCCATCATTCAGCACCTTGATCTGGCAACCACCCCCAACCACCTCCAACACCACCACAGCCCCCCAGCCCCACCCCACCGGTGTGCCACCCCCAACCACACCGCTACCCCAGCCACCGCGCCTCGCTTGGCACTGCGCCTGCCCCACCTCCGCCTCCATGCGCAAGGCACCTTGGGCCAAGGCCTGAAGCGCAACGAACCAACCATGGCGGCTGGGGGAGGGAGATATGGCGAGCTGGGTCAAGCAGTTAACCAACCAACGTTCAGCTGGGGGATTTTCCACCAACCAACAATAGGGAAAACAGCCTGGTTAATGATGGGGAACCAGGGGGACTAAGGGTTTTGACCCACTGCCATATAAAGACTGGTGGAGGAGTCAACCATTATTTTCTATTGTTGTACCATGCCATGTTCTTTGTGCAAGGTTGTTTCCCTTCCAAGAAGGTTTTCCTTGCAACTGTTGAGCGTTTGATTGGTTGTGGATAGCTGCCCAGTTGGTTTATAATGCTAGCTTGCTGGTTATTAGTGATAATAGTGATAGTAGTGACCATATTAAACTATCATATCATAGTGGCTAGTAACTATTGATAATTCATCAGTTTTATAATTTGCTTATATGAAAAATTGATAGTTGCTAGTGTCAAATAAAGAATGGCTACCATTGTGGAGAAGTAACGAACAATGACTACTATTACTATTGACAAACAACGATAGATTAATATCAACCAACAATGGTGTACTATGTGTTAACTGTTAATGATTAATAGTTCATCAACAATTAATAGTACAAAATGCCATAACAACAATTTGTTACAGTTCACTATCAACAGCTCACTATTAACAAACCATGGTTCACTATTATTGAGAAGTAATCAGCCATGGTCACCATTACATTACTATCACAGGGTGTTCCTATTAGTACTATCAACAAACCAGCACTACTTAACGCAAACAATAGCATGGCTTGGTACTGCTAGCTACAAAAGAAAAAAACTAAAGCACAGGCATTAATTAAGCAGCTGTTGACTAAACCAGCAAACACTACTTACAATTGACTAAACCAGCAAACACTAATTACAACGGTTTCTGTGAATCAATGGTTACTATTAGGAGAAGCAATAAGCAAATGTCAAACAAATAACCAATGAGAGTAACAAGTGGATACTACATCCACAACAAACAAGAGAACCGATGGTAACCGATGCAATCAGCATGTTTAATCAATGACTAATGGTGCTAATGATATTACAGAAATAGGTATAACAAACAACCATGCAAAAACATACTGATCACTTACAATCAATGGTAACCAAGCGTAATCAACACAAATAATGACAGCTACCAATCAAATCAACAACAAGTGGCTAGTAATACGCAACAAACACGTTATAGTCAAACCAGCAACTAACACATGAAAAAAATGAATCGTACATCTGAATGCCAATAGCAATGATATCAGTAGCAACGTTACGCAAACAATGTGTCAATGGTGGCACCGAGAATCACCAGCCAAGCACAAGCACTAGGGAAAACACTCGAGCGTTGTCAACCACTCAATGCCCAACAACGGCGAAACACCCTGATGGCCAAGGAACCCGAAAATGGAAAGCACCATTTGTATAGGAAAGGTGAGTTCCGGTAGCTTCGGCATAAATGGTGGACTGTCCCCAGGTTACCACAGAGTGCGGTGCCAAGGATTTCATCAACGACAGCCAGCGGCTTGGTCGGTATTGATTCATTTCGCCATTGCTTGGTTGTTGGCTGATACCATGGACAGCAAACTTTATCAACCATGATGTACCCAGTACCAGAAATGAACATCTTTGGTATTGACCCGTTCTTTGTTTCCTATAACGACCAAAACGCAAAAATCAACAACTGTCAATGCACCACGGGCTATGATCAAGGCTTTGAATATGATGAGGATGCCACCCATCAACGTCTATGTGGATGATGTGGGACTCACCAACCTGTTCTAAATGGGCAACCCAACCGTTGACCATCGAAAGCTACCCAAGTGTTCACAGGTCCCAGGGTGCTGTGATACGAAGAGTAATGGTTGGGGGGGTCCACCATTTGTGGATACACCCACATTACCAATATGGGTGGTTCTCGAAATGGGGGGCCCCCAAATCATCCAGTTTGTGAAGCATTTGGGGCTAATAAACCAACCATATCTTTGGAGTACCCCTATGGCTTGAGAAACCCCCGTTTGCCATTCTTCATCGGCACAAGGCTATTCAAGAGCTTGGTTCATCTCCAGCTTCAGATACTTTCACCCTTGGGCTAGCCCCGTCAACCACCCAAGGATACCAAGCATCATCTATCAACCATTCCCAAAGACCCCTCTTATACCATCACCAACCATCACCAACCATCACCACAGGAAACCAACAAAAAGCCATCCAAAATTCAAAAGTGGAATTCACCATCATCAACCACCATCATCAACCATCATTCACCACCACCATTCACCACCACCATTCACCCACTGATCCTAAGGCCACCAACCTGGCACCCACCACCAACCCCCATGGCACCACCCCCCCGCGGTGGCACCTCCCTGGCCGTCAGGCACCGCTCCAGATGTCCCCGGCGCAGGCGCTCGCAGTGGGTCAACGCTTCGCCGAGCACCAGCAGCTGAGCGTCCGAAGACCTCGGGGCCCACGGTGGCACCGGTCGCGCCAGGGGCCGCTTGGGGTGAACGGATGGTGGATGGATGGCTGGACCTGGGGGACCTGGCGATAGGATGAGATGGTTAGAGGAGATGGATGGATGAGATGGATTGTGAGTTGGATGGATGAGATGATGGATGAGTTGGATTGTGAGTTGGATGGATTGGTTGGATGATGAATGGATGATAGTGGAAGGTAAACATTGTTCATGACATGTTGGGGCGTGTTGGATGATAATCCGTGATGATAATGGATGAGAATTCATGATCAAGTGACCCGGAGATAATTCATGATGGATAAGTGATCTTGTATATAGATCATAATAATAATGGATGATACTTCATGATCAACCATGGATGATAATGGACGAGTGACTGATCATGATACTTGTCATGGACGATTCGTGACTGAGGAAACAGAGACGGATGGAACGATGGATAAGGATAGGCATAAGGATAGGGATGGATAGGGATGGACAAGGATGAGGATATAGGATATAGAATGACGATAAGGTTCTGAGGTTATGTTTGAGATACAGGCACACCCTGGAGATATAGAAACTAAGAACAAATGAGAAAATAATGAGACATGAAAAGGATAGGAGAAGGTTAGATATGGAGAGGAGAAGGTTCGATCAATGAATAAGCAAATATGACAATGATAGATCGATTGGACAAGGTAGAATGATGGGGAGGGTAGATAGGTGAATAGAGAAATGGCGGCTGGTAGATAGGTCCCTAGATAGGTCGAAAAGTAGATCGATACATGGCTACATAACCAGATTGATAGATAGAGATATTCAGTGATATGAAAAATATGTTGCAAAAACACAGAAACTGACAGAGAAGCAAGCAAACAAGTGACAGAGAGACCGGAGACAGTCAAATGGCCACCGAGAATGGGCCGGACAGTTGCTTTTTCCTTCCTTCCTTCCTTCCTTCCTTCCTTCCTTACTGTAGTCTTCCATTGTCCTTCCATGTTCCTTTCATTTTCCTGCTGTTACTTTCATCTTTAGAAGGTTGTTGTTTGCATCCTAATAATATTTGCTGCGTGACACGAATATCAAAGTAAAATCCAACTTTCGCTTTTGTAGAGCTGATGCACACATAGTTCTAACAAAAAGTGAAAATGGCGTTCACAGTTGCAAGGTAGCAGGAAGGTCCACTGAGTCTTCACCAATTCAGTGCGAAAACGCCAAATGAGTACAAAAGAACAAGCGGAACCTCCTATAGCCATTGGAAATAATCTACAAAAATGGGTTGTGCCAGTCGTATTTACCCGGATCTACCATCACTAACCCTGTAAACAAGCAGCAACCATCATCGTTGACCATCATGGACAATTAGTTAGCCATCATGAACCATCAATCAACCATCAAACAACCATCCATCAACCATCAATCAACCATATTGCCATGAAACATATGTTAACCAGCTCACGCTCCATCAACGAACCATCAAAGAACCATCAACGAACCATCAACGAACCATCAACGAACCATCAACGAACCATCAACGAACCAGTCAAACCCCGTCACCACACCGAGCAGTTTACCATCGCTGTTGGCATCATGGGGATGGTAGGTGACCCCATCACAGGTGATCCACTCAGCCATAGATATTCAAGGGCTGCCCTGGTTCATGGTTGATGGTGGCTATCAACCCCGTAATGAACCCTTATGTTCTCAGTGGGTTGATAAGCCACAGTAAGTATAGTTATATCTACCAAACCAACTTGGCCAACGTAGACTTGATTGTTGTTGCTTATCCCTGATAACCACCTTAATTAACCAGCTATAACTGGCACTTCCCCAGCTATACTTCACCAGCTGTTAGGCCCAGCTAGGTTCAACTGGCAGTTACCCAGCTATAACCAGCCATAAGTTGGCTAGCCACCTTCACCAGCTATACCCACCTATACCTGGCCCCACCTTAACACCACCAGGCTATAGCTTGGTGAACCAGCTGGCCCCAGTCGAACGCGCCCAGTCACAGCAGCTGCCTGTGGCTCTCGTCCTCGCCGTGTTCGCTGGACAACGAGAGCCGTGCCGACAGCTCTGCGATGGTCGCGCAGCCCACGACGCACTGCTTCTGCCTGGGTGGAAGCCTGGGGACCTGGTTGGTTGTGGATCAATCGCCTCATCCTATCTGGTGGTTGGGATAGTGACCTGGAGCTAACCTGCTTGGTGGTTTGGAGGTAACCTGGTTGGTGGTAACTTGGTTAGTAACTCCCTTGGGAACCTGGTTGGGTGGTTTTTCAAGCACCCCTTCTGAAAAGAAACAATTGATTTAGCCGACCAACCAGGATTGCTACTATGTTTGGCATCAATCAAACCAAACACCCGGTATCTTATACCTGTTCTTCCCCATTATTCACTGTCATCAAAGGACTCTTGGACTGTCGGTTGTTGGCGGTTTCTACTGCTCTTCATCGTTGCATTTGTTCTTGCTATTGATGATACACTGGCTTTTTGTTGTTGTTGTTGCTGCTCCGGTTGTTATTGCTACTGTTTGTTGGTCTTTCTTAGTGCTCTGTTGTTGGTGAGTGTTCTACCCTTTTTTCGGGGTATGAACAAGCAGCGCAAACAGCACATCTCATCAGAAACAACACCTATACGCAACAAGGAACCACAAGGTCTTTCTTAAACAGCACAAGAAAGGAGTCGTTGCTCAGTGATTGATGATAGTGAATAACATGTCATGAGCAAGTGAGTTCCCACATATGAAACAATTGACTCATCATGATGTTGTCACCCATCACAAATCAACCATCACAAATCAACCATCACAAATCAACCATCACAAATCAACCGTGACACATCAACCACCAAAAACCAACCATCGCCAGTGCCAACGACTGCCAGGGCACAGGGCTTGAAGATTCGCCTCGCTGGGGCAATGTCTGGGTCGGCCTGTCTCCATCTTCGCTCGCGCGGCGTCTTTGGCCGCTTGCTCCCGAGCCGACCTCCTCAGCTGGGGGCTGCGGAGGGACAGCTATGTCCAGGGCCGGTTCTGACCTACCAAGCGGTTGATCCTATATCAACAATCAAGCAGGTTGGATGTTGACTCAGAGGCGGAAGGATCTTGGCAAAGTTTGCCTCAACCCCTATAGAATGTTAGGATCTGGAGGATGATCTTCGAAAATGGCAGGGAATTGATTTGGAGATGTGAGTGTGATGACTGCACGGGGTGCCATGCCATAGTCACGTTTATCTGTATCAAGATATGCACAAGGACATACACGCGACATAAACATACATAAGCACGTATTGGCATCTGTAAATCGCGCGACATACAGACTCGGTCAATATTGTCACCAGACAAGCCACCAACCATTTCTCATTGACATCATTGAGGTACAGCCGGGGTACAGGCGTCGACCGGAGAAACTTTAGAATTTCACCTGCAAAGACGGTGGGTTCATCTTTCATGGCTATATCTTGGTACCTTTCTCCTTTAGGGTCCACCCCAACCCAACGTGAATGGCGAAGCGTACCCCAACAGTTTTTTCTCAAATGGCCATAACTCAAGGTGTGGGGTACTTGCGTGGTGGATAGCCATCTCGCAATGTGAGCTTCACTCCACCAATAGGATAAGCCAAAATCATACTTGGACATCGGATGACACCCCATTTTATGGATATTCACCTTCCTTACTAGCTGACCTGCACATGATTTGTTGATTGTATCCTCATGATATGCTGATGATTGGTTGATGATCAAGCAACCAAAGCAACAACGAGTCACGCCAACAACAACAACAACAACAACAACAACAACAACAACAACAACAACAATGAGAGCAACTCAGTCCTTCGGCACTGCTGAAGTATCTCCACACAGAGGGCTCTTGCCAAGATTCACCGCGGCCAAGGCTTGCTGAACCTCCTCTGTTACGGCGCAATCTACCGTCCTTGTGCGTGCTGTCAACATCGCAACAAAGTCCTGAGGACGTGCAAGCAGAGGCCCTAGCAGCATGGGAAACAAACAAAACGAGTCTACAAATCACTGGGAAAGCGATATGTGGTTCTGACATGATATGACCATATTTCTTTACAGGTTAAATAGAAAAAGATTGCCGATCCGTCATGTGGGCAGTGTCATTACAGGGGTGGCATGATCACAGACTGTGTCATGCCATGGGCGGTTTCCCCACAAATTAATTCCTCGTTCGACGCTTTGTTTCTGCACTGCCATGGCTATGATAGCAAATTGAAGGTTTTTGTTTTCTCTCTGGTTTTGTGGTTTATGTGGGTACATGAGTCCTCAGTGAGGTTACAATTGACGATCCTCTTGGGGATATCATTTTTACTCTACCATCTATCTTGGGGCACCCAAGTATGGATGCAAGCTTTCCTTCCCACACATCGTGATCTTAGATGTTGGTAACACCGAATCATTTTGGGTTACTATTCCGTCATCATTGTCGGTCACTAAGTCGTTGCATTCCCTTTCATTAACAATCGTTTTGATTGCATTAACCATTGGTTAAACCATCATCAATCACTATCATTAACTACCATTCTAGTGACATCGTCATTGAAATTGGACCAAAATTTACATTGAGCATAATGATGTCACCATTGCAACTACCATTCACTATCATCATAGTGACATTGTCATTGACCGTTGATTCCATGGCAATTGACATGGTTCATTGATTAATAGTGACATTATCATTAGCCATAGTGATTCCATCCAGTCACATTATCATGAATCATCGATTCCATAGTGGTTCCTGATGGTTACTCTGGACCCCAGGACTGCCCCGTCACCTCGGCAGGCTCGGAGATGCACTGGGAGATGCAACGAATCCTTGGTGATTCAGATGGATTGAAAAATGTTAGATGTACATGCTATGTTGCTTCATGGTTAATGATGCCTACTACTGGATCAAGTTAATACTGGTTCAAAATGAATGGATGGTTAGTAATGTTGAACAATGGATTTAACCATTACTAATCATTAAAAACTATGTTGCTTAAAGCTTAATGATGGTTGGTACTGGTTAAAGTCAATGCTGGTTCAGCATGGTTCATAGTAACGTGGAAGTAGAAAAATCCACCATTTGTAGATGGTTTTATAACCGATAAAAATTGGGGAAGTTTAGCTTCCAGGTTAATGTACCAGAGTGCACAGGCTATGCTAGTTTGCTTAATGGTTAATAAGGATTAATAATGGTTAACAACGGTGAACGATGGTTGATAATGGTCAATAATGGTAAGTCATTGCTAATAATACTCAATGATAATGCTATTTTGTTAGATGTACATGTTGTGTGTTGAGGTTCAGGATAATGATTGACAATGGTTAATCAATTAACAATGATGAATCAATAGTTAACAAATGGCTAGTAATGCTTGATACGGGTTAATGATCTTTGATTTACGTGTTCTTCCGATAGATCAATTTGATACATGAGCCATGGTTGATGGTACATCATCTGCTATTTCTGGTATAACAGGTGGTGGCTTTCTAAGAAGGTTCTCCCATTTGCAATATGCTCTATGTGTATCTAGCTATCTCTGCATCAAAAGTGTGGGAGGTGTATAGTGACAGTAATGACTCTCTGTCTACCCAAGTGTTGTAACTTTCAGAATCCCAGAAAATTGGCAAAGTGAACCAAGTTCCACAATGTGTGACAACCACAAGCATCAGTACCAAGCTTGCTCATACTCCGACTACCCTGGAACCAGCCAAAACATTGACCGAAGGTTTTTGCGAGCATCAACCAATCCAACATCCAAAGTCTTGTGAGTTGATCGGCGCCAAGATTTGGGTGATCATCATGATCAACCTATCAGTCACTCCAAATGTGCCGCTGATAACTCTAAAGGTTAATCACCAACATGCTTAATAACTGGGAATTCATCAACATGAACTATGACCGTAACTATGATGAAAATCCCTTCTGTCCACCAAAACAGTTATTTGGCTGTGGGTCAAAACCCTGGACCCTGGTTCCCCTACCATTAACCATTGTTTTCCCTATAGAATGGTTGGTTATTATCCACCATTATTGGTTGGTAAATATTGACCTATAGCCATTTACTAGGATCAATCACAAACATGATCAAGTCTTCACCTTACCCGTCTGACACCTCCAAGGTTTTGCTAATTCCATCTGCTGCTTGACCCCGACATTCCTTGGTATCTGCAACTGTTGCGTAGGCAACATGCAACCGCCAACAGTTGATGCACCAGTTGCGAATGGATATCACATTACTCAAAAACCCAAGTGTTGGAACTATTTAGCTTACGATATTTGAGTAATGTTCAAATTTGACTTATTTATCAGCATCTTGTTTGCAAATGCAGCTATGAGAAAGTCAGACTATTTAACAAACAACCTCAGAAACTTGGGAAAAATGCCGGGTCAACTCTTCCAAACCTCGGACCAGCAAGTGGCAGCTCTGGCACGGCATAGCCCAAGCTTTCAGATGCCTAAGCCGCGAATCTCCGGTGACCATTTCAGCTGTTGGATGGCTGGTTCGATGTGAGTTGCAGCAGCTGGCTATGGGTCAATATTGATCAACCAACTAGTGGGAGAATCACCAACAATTTCATGGGGAAACCAATGGATACTGACCATGATTGATCATCATCAACCATTGTGAATACCTCATCTTCATCATTATCATATTATGAACTAGTTTCAGCGTTTCACAATCGGCATCCCAAGCAGTCTGACACTGTACTGGAACATGTTCCACCCATCCGTTGCGCCGATTGCATCATCGATCGTCTTGGTTGCCATGGAATTACCTCCATCTGAAGCTGCCAGCAAGTCATCTACTCGATGTTCTGGGGGTGCACCCCTAATTAGATGCAAATATGGCGCACAATTCAACTATACAGGAAGACACATGCCGCAAGGATAAATGTATGCATATGTGCAAGTACAAACAAGATTCTTGGATATTATGACGGATTACAAACCAGTGTTAGTCACTGTTAACAAGGTGTTGCCTTCCATTGATGTGAGTTGTTAGTTTACATCCGTTAGATCTGAATACCATTCCTCCTATCAGAATCAACTAACCATGAACTAACCACTACTTGCTTATTTGTTGACAATGAATTAATTCCAACCATTGACCAACCGCTAACACACCTCTACAGTAGTGGTACAGTATCCACCGGCTGTCAATTGTCTTGGGAATTCTCCAAAAGTTTGTCACTTCAGATATGCCATCACATCATGAACACTACAGAGTCACGACCGGATTTCAAGTACTCTTGCAGTTGTGGTGCCAATCTGTGCATATATAGTTGTGTGTTTCGTATGTAAAAATTCAAGTGTATATATATATATGTACATATATACGTACCGTGTGCATACATATAAACATATGTGTTCTGTAAGTGACATATCTATATATATATATATATTGTGTGTGTGTCCCATTTTGTATAAATATCTACCTACCATTCTGAAAACGTACATACATTCATGCATCACAAGAAAAACTACTGCGTTCAAGCAATGTGGCTTTTCTTCCAACAAATTGCCCTAACCTAAAATCACAAGAGAACTCAAGCATGATATCTAGAAGCATAGTTTTTTCGATAAGCATCTCTCAAACCGAACATACCTGCCATGTGCCGCAAACCAATCCCCTGCATTGCCGCTGCGTGACACTCTCCAAAGACAAGAGTGCAGCGGTGCGGTTGGCGATACCTCGAAAACCGCCGGCGAATGATGCATGTTAATGCCATGGTCAGTGATGGTTCATGAGTTCGCTAATGATGGTTGATGATGCCTGGTGATGCTTGATGATGCTTGATGATGCCTGGTGATGCTTGATGATGCCTGGTGATGCTTGATGATTGTTGAAGTTGGTTATTCAGAGGGGACAATCATCAACACTTATCTCACTGGGAAAAGCACGACTCGTAACTCGTAACATCTCCTGGCGGCTGCTGGTGCTGGGTGGGTCATGCGGTGCTGGTACCAGACATGCCGAGGGTTGCGTGGGTAGACGTGGGGGCGTCTTGGGGTGTGGTGCCCATCGATCTTCCAACTCGATGTTCCTTCATTGCGACTGATATTGGCAAAGAGTGGTCCTTTAGTGCTAACCAAGAATGATTGGCAATGCTACAGGATGCTTCATGAATGACTACGATTGTGGACGATCCTTGGCGCTTAAAACTTTGCGAGTCATGTTAATAGTTTATCACCGCTGATCATGGTTCGTAATACCTAAGAATGGTTAGTGACCGATATGGTTTGTAGTGGTTAATCATCATATCAGCTCAAAAATGCTTATAAGCGTCAGTAATATGATTAAGCATGGCTCATAACGAGCAACAGTGATTGGCAAAACCATGAAGAACGGGTGCTTTTGAAGAATTCACTTTCATCCAGGCTGCTGTCCAGGGCTTTGCTGGGCTCCCACTCTTCACACCATTTCCTAGTCGCAGCAGCGCATCAGGGCTTGGGGAAGCAGATTTGAGCGATGCTTAACAATGATTGAGTTTGTGAACTTTGAAGATGGGCATGGCTGATGGTGATCCGATCCTGGCTCTAGGAAACATAGGCGATGGATGCTTTCGCACAGGGGCTACGGTCTTGCGGAAAAGAGATCTTGTGTCTTTTTGTTTCTTGTGGCCTGTTGCGGTTGTCCCCCGAATTTCACAGTGGTAGCGGAGCCCGGTTCGACCGGGCCTTATTGGTTTTGTTGCTGATCCTTTTGGGGGTGGTTGTCTCTCTTTTCTCTTGACCGGAAGCCCCTGTCGGAAAGCATGGCCCAGGGTTCTACCATGCCTGTGCCGCATTCCGATGGCGACCAAGAACCACTCCTTGGGAGTGGAGGGGAAGGATCACCTGCACCCGGGGTTGGTGCTCATGGTGTCCAAGCAGGTTTTTCGCCACAGGAAATGGCCTCTTTTCGCCAGTTTCAACGTTTCATGCGCGAGCAGAGCACAGCCCACCCTTCACCTCGAAGGGCCACTCGCCGTGGTAGAGATCCAGACGACGAAGAAGATGAAGGCTTTGAAGGGCGTGGACAAGCTGGACCCCCACCAGCGTGGGATGGAACCACACCCTGGGAAGACTACCAGATCAAGGCCCGCCTCTGGCTGGCTACTACCAAAGCCCGCGGCCGACAACGCGGACCTCTTCTCCTGAAGTCCTTGAGTGGGACTCCATTCGAGAGTTTCAAGCACTACGCCAAGAAGCAGAGCTGGCTTTCTGACCCCCGCAATGCGGAGATTCTCCTCGAGGATATGGACAAGCCGGAGCACTATGGCGACGACAAGCAGGAGCACATGATCACGGCCCTCTCCAGGATTACTTACCACTTGAAGCGGACTCGTGGTGAGACATGGAGGGACTTCTTCTCTCGATGGGAAGTGGCGCTTCGGAAGGTCCATGATCATCAAGTTCATCTTCCTCCAGAGTATGAAGGATTCTTGCTGATCAACGGCCTGCAGCTCACGGATGCAGATACGCGTGCCATGTTGAATTTCACCAGGGGTGAGATTCGACCTGCTGCCATCAAGGAGTGGTTGAGGAAGAACGAGACGAAATTGTCGGCGAGCGATGTTGGTGCCGACAAGAAGAAGACCAATCAGGCTATGGCATTGGACTTTCCCCTGGACGATGCGGACACTTCTGAGAATGACCTGACCGAGGAGATACAGTCCCTGGAGGCGCATCTAGTGAGCCTACAAGGTCATGATGGACTCAATGACGATGACATCTTGGAAGAAGAAGATGCAGCCGAGATCTTGGCTACTATGATCAAGCAGAAGAAGACGTTCAAACAGTCGATGCGGGAGAAGAAGGAGCGAGAATTGTCCAGAGGCTATGGACTACCATCGAAGAACAGAGCCGGTGGTCCAGCGACTCGTGACCAAGGACTCCTACGGCCTGGACACTACAAGGTATCCATCGAGGAGTTGAAACGCAAGACGAAGTGCAACAACTGCGGAGTTGTCGGTCATTGGCGTCGTGAGTGTCCTCAGCTCGCCAAGAACAAGCAGGAGCCCAATAGCAGAGCGAAGGACGCACATGTCCTGGAGTCTCTCACCTCCACGGAAGAAGCCATCTTCATCGGGTCCCTCGAAGTTGCTACTGAGGTGCCAATTTTTGAACCGCGCCAGCTGAATGAACAGCCGGCTGCAGACTCTGTAGCTGAATCCCGTGAAGGATACAAGGGTAGCCGTGCTGAGGTCGAGTGTCCAGATTCTTTTGGTGATATTCATGATGTTTTTGTTTTCGAAACCCTGTTGAATCGTAAGCTGGTTAATAAGCCCATCAACGACCATACTTGTGCCACGGTTGACACTGGTTGCCAACGTCTTGCTATTGGTGGTGATACCCTTCAACGTTTTGCCAAGCACCTGCCCTGTCAGTTGGTTGTGACGTTGCACCCGGAGACCAATCGATTCAGGAGTGTCCACCAGATCTCAACGACTACCAAGGTTGCCACTGTTCCTGCCAGCTTGGGTACCAAGGGAACCTTTCTCCGACCAGCAGTTTTTGAAGAAGAATCCAGCCGAGAAGCCCCCTTTTTGGTATCCCTCACCTTTCTGATCCACTGTGGCAGCACTTTGGTCTTGGATGAAACCCATGGACTTTGTCTCGTGTTTCAAAATGGAAATCATAGAGTACCTCTTCATCTTGGACCCACAAAGGCACTCCGAGTTCCACTGCAGCAGTTCACCGCATCTCAAATTCAATCGTTGCTTCAGGTTCAATCTAGCTTGCAACTCACCCAGGAGTTCGAAGTTCTCTCACTGCGACCCTCGTGCGATCATGATGGAATCCAGCTCCAAGCGACCTCGCCAGGTGACCACGGATCCCGCTCGCTTCCAAGTGTGGGAGCGCATGGTGAGCAAGCTACTCCGCCTGGTGATCCCCATGAACATCCTGCTCGAACGTCTACTGGGCAGGAAGAGCCACGGACCACAACAGGTGGTCGCCATGATGGAGGCGATGGACATGGAGGAGCTGGTCTACATCAAGGAGATGACCAACCGCCTCATCGAGCAGAGGCAGTTCGAGGAGTTCTCGGATGCGGAGCGCTTCTCGCTGATCAGCGGATACCAGCCGACCGAGTCCCCGTCATCTCCTGTGCGCAGCAGCCGAGCTTCGGCATCGCCGGATCCAGCAACTCGCAAGTCGGTTCCGATCTTGTCAGGACCAATTCGCGAGGCGCCAGGGCTACATTGGGAAGTACTTCATCAAGGACGACATTGGGGCCTGACCAACATCAAGGGAGTGGAAGTCATGTTCGGCCAGATTCCGATGTGCCACTGTCAGACTCTTGCAGGTCTGGCCATCATGAACATCGTGGGCCCTCACAAGGACAAGACGTGCTTCCTTTGCAGCAAGAAGAAGTGCCGCTATTTCGAGTGGACCGAGTACCAGCCCCTTCAGGACCTACATTGCTGGAGGTACCTCCAACAACCAGGCGAGGGAATTGTGGATCGCCACGACATTCTCAAGAAGATGATTCAAGAACAATGTCCACACGAGAAGAAAACCCGGGCAGGAACCAACGCCCATGTCGTGAAGGAGAAGTGCCTGGTCTGCGACAAGGTGCTGAAGGACGAGCGCCGCAAGGACGATGCAGCCTCCACAGCATCGACCAGCACTGCACGAGAGATCCAGCAGTTTCAACAGTTCCTGAACTGGAGGGATCGAAAGAAGTAGGAACTCCGGAGGAGACTTTAACTCCGATGACTGACAAACAGTCTCGGAAAATTCGTGCTGCCCTGAGGCAGTCAGTGGCTTTTTGGAGGCAGATCCAAGCCATCTTTGGTACAGATGGACCAGACTCAGCTGATCTTTCAGAACTTATGAAGCGGATGAACGCTGAGATCTGCCAAGTGTTTTTGCAACATCCTCGCGGCTCGAAAAGAACACGCGAGATCGCTGAAGCCATGGGACTCACCCACCAACAATTGCAGACGGTTGCTGAGATCTTTAATCCGGGTTGTTTTGGGAAGAGAGCTCATAAATACAAGTTGTCACCGGGAAAGGCTTTTGACATTGAACTGGGAAGTGATCTGTCAGACCGCTGCATGCAACAGACAGTTCTCGAATACTTGAGGCAGGTCAAACCAGGTCTTGTTTTGATAGCTCCTCCTTGCAAGATGTACTCACAACTTCAGAATTTGATGAAACACAAACGTGAAACGTGTCCTGAGCTGATGAAAAGGTATCTGAAAGAGAAGAAGCATGCTCAAAGACTCCTGGAATTTGCAATTGAGGTTTGTGAGTTGTGCATCGAACTTGGGCTCAGTTTCGTTCTCGAACACCCGTACTCAGCCACCTCATGGCAGTGCCCCTCGATGCGCCGCCTCCTGCTGCTTGCCGGAGTGTTGTTCACTCGCGCTGATCAATGTGCCTATGGACTACGTGGTCCCCTCGGTGGTCTACATCGGAAAGCAACTGGTTTCGTCACCAACTCTCCGAGAATTGCCGAAGTTCTACAGGAGAAATGCAGCAAGGACCATGAGCATGAAGTGATCATTGGAGGAAATGTCTCCAAGCTGGCCCAGAAGTACCCCGACAAGTTGATTGACTCGATCCTTCGTGCCCACCAGAAGATGGTCAACCAATGTGATGTGGAGATCATGTCACTCCACAATGTTGTGGCGGCGAATTGTCGCCTTGATCAGAGCCTCCATGAGTGCTTTGCAGGACTTCAACCAGCCCCACCTGTACCTCCTGAAGCTCGAGAAGGTGACACCGTATCTCCTGACCTTGGACCTGGAGTATGTGAACATCCTGCACCTCAAGACGGTGATTGCGAATGCCCTGACGCAGTCGCTACCGAATGTCATCTCACGACCGAGCTCTATGCGGCTGCCGATGACGAGATCCTTGAGGACGAAGAGCCCCCGGAGGATGTCGAGGCTCAGAACCCCGAGGACGCTGATGAAGAGTCCAAGGAGCTCCCACTGGCCAGCCGTTTTACTTTGGAGCGGCTGATTCAACGAGCTCATGAAGGTCTGGGACACCCCTCCAAGGAAAGATTCCTGAGAATTCTCCGGTATTCCAAGGCCAAGCCAGAAGTCATTGATGCTGCCCGGAGATTTCAATGCAGTGTCTGTGAGAGACACAAGCAAGTTCGTCCAGCCCGCCGAAGTGCCCCTACCAAGGAGCTGACCTTCAACGAGTGTCTCGGCATTGATGTGGTCTACCTACCACTACCTGGTGGAAAGACAAGGCCGACGCTCAACATGATCGATTGGGCCACCAAGTTCCAGCTCATGATACCTCTCTCCGGCAAGAAGCCAGAGAGTGTGAGAGAAGGGTACCGACACTGGCTCCGGATCTTTGGAGCACCCCAGAGACTTGCCATCGACCTTGGCAAGGAATTCAAGGGTCAATTTGCAGCCAGCGTTGAAAAGGACGGAACCTACATTGACCCCTCCGCCATTGAGTCACCATACCAGCGTGGCATCACCGAACGCCACGGGAAAACCTACAAGTTCATGCTGATGAAGGCCATGGACACCCATAGTTGTCAGAGCGTGGGAGAATGGGAAGATTTAGTGGATGTGGTCACCATGACCAAGAACCGAATGCTACAGGTGGGTGGCTATTCACCAGCTCAGCGAGTTCTGGGATTCAACCCTCAGTTTCCTGGTAGCATCACCAGCAATTCAGATGGTGCCAACCGACTTCTACCCTCTCGTGTTCGCCAAGGTGATCTTTCCGTGGAACGCTCCATGCGGATGAGAAAGGCAGCGATGGAAGCTTTCGTTGAAGCCGACTCAAGTGAAATCTTGAGACGTGCCATTGCTTCCGGACCCCGTCCATTCCAAGAATATGATCTGGGAGAAATGATTTACTTTTATCGTATGGGAGCCGACAAGAAGCTGAAGTTTGCTCCTGGCTACTGGTGTGGCCCTGCGAGAATTGTGATGGTAGAACAGCCCTCGACAATATGGGCTAACTACCAAGGAACCCTGGTTCGGGCCTCTCCTGAGCGTGTGAGAAGAGCAAGCATTGAAGAGAACCTGTCCTTATCAGGATGGCTGGACGAGTTAGTCAAAGGCAAGGCTGACATCAATGTCGACCCCAAACGAGGTTTTCTTGACCTTGCTGATCATCCTCTACCGCCAGAAGAAGACGCAGAAGCTCCGCTACCAGACGAAGATGAGGAGTACGAACCGAGCCTAGCCCCAGAATTTCCCGTGATTGCAGAAGGACCAGAGCCGAAGAGAAGATATCGAGGAAAAGGACCTCAAGATGATGAGGACTACTTCCCGCCGTACCCTTCGGCAGATCTAGATCCTCCAGCTCCCGAAGTATCGTCGAACACGATCCCTATGGAAGGGGAAGCTGATGAAGGACACCTCAAAAGAGAACATGAAGAAGACATGGCCGAAGAACCTCCAGCCAAGCGGAGTCGAGCAGAATTCCTCGAGATCTACCATTCTAAGGTAGAAGCCCTAGTCAACATGCGGAAGAGGAAAGAAGTTCGTATTCCAGAGCTCAGCCTTCTCAATCGCCAGTGCTTTGAAAGAGCGATTGAAAAAGAAATCAGAAACAACTTGGAGATTGGTGCTTACCAGGTGCTGACCTCTGAAGAATCAGCAAGGATCCGACGGGAATCTCCTGAAAAGATTATGGAAAGCCGCTTTGTCCTGACGGCCAAACCCTTGGAAGGAAGTGAAGTCGACCCAGCCCGAGATGCCGGACTTCTTTTACATGATTGGGAATCAGGAGAAGCCCACAAAGCCAAGGCCCGTCATGTCATGAAAGGCTTTTCAGAAGAAGGATCCTCGAGCATGGAAGCCACTACACCTCAAGTTACCCGAGAAGGTGTTCTGACCGTGGCTCAACTTGTTGCGAGCCACCGATGGGATCTGGGATTCTTGGATTTCACTCAGGCCTTCATGGCTGGAGACCCTATCCAACGAGTGGTCTACTCCTCTCAGCCAAGAGAGGGAATTCCCGGTCTCAGCCCAGACCAACTCCTTGTGTTGAAGAAGGTCTGTTATGGATTGGTGGATGGACCCCTCTCCTGGTTCAATCACCTCCATGGGATTCTGGTGAAGGAATTCAAGTATCAGCAATCCCTTGCCGACCCTTGCATCTACTTCAAGCACAAGAGGATCAAGGATGACTCCGGGAACTACCAGACCCGATTATCGGGAGTGATAGCCGTTGCCACAGATGATCTCCTACATGGCGGTGACTCAGACCACCTTCGTTGCATGGAAAAGATCAAGGCCCGTTACAAGCTCGGCAAGTATCAATTCGGTGAAGGAAAGTTCACTGGGAAGCAGTTCACCACTTGCGATGACGGAAGTATCCTGGTGAACCAGGAACAATACACCAAGGAGAAGCTCTTCTTCATCGAGCTGGACAAGCATCGCAAGCGTCAAAGGTACAGTATTTGTACCGAGAAGGAAATCAGTGACCTCAGAGCGAGCATTGGAGCACTGGCATGGCTCTCCAAAGAGACACGTCCGGACCTATCCGGCCGAGTCGCACTCCTCCAGCAGACGTTCCCGAGACCAAGGGTCAAAGACCTCTTGGAAGCGAACCAGATCACAGCAGATGCTCAACGTTTCTCTTCCAGCGGCATTCGCCTGATGCCTATCCCACCAGACCGGCTACGGGTGGGAGTTGCCTCCGACGCTTCGTGGGGCAATAGCACCGATCAGTGTTACTTGGAAGAGTCGAGCCGAGACTTCTGGGAAGAGACCGAGGCGTTCTGGATTCGACATCACGTCTCTCCACGGACGACTCTATTCCATCCTGGAGCCGCCGAAGGACCAGATTTGCATCAACTTCTCCCATCAAGGACTACACGCCCTGACGGACTTCCTCCTCAAGAAGATCTATGGACCAAGGGTGATAGCGTCAAGGTCTTTTCCAGTCAACCTTGGACCGGAAAGACCTATTTTGCCAAACAACCTCCTGGGAATCTTTTGCCCTTTGGCGAGATCAGCGACGTCTTCCTCAAGCTCATGAATTGCCACAGCCAAGGTGGACATATCCTCCTGTTCTACGACAAGGAGCTGGAGACCCAAGATTCCCCTCAGATGGTTTCGGTGACCTCTTGGAAGTCCACCCGATTGAAGAGGAAGACTGTGAACACCCTCTCCGCAGAATGTCAAGCTCTGATTCATGGCATCGGCCACATTCACTGGCACCGATATCTCCTCTTGGAGCTCTTGGGAGAGGACATGAACCACCAGGAATGGGAGACCCGATTGGCATCAATCCCATATGTGGCCGTTGTCGACTCCAAATCTCTACATGACTGCCTCAACAAGCTGGTCTGCACGTTTTCTCAGGTCGATGACAAGAGGACGGCTATCGACATCGCCATCCTCAAGAACGACCTGCGTCTAACCGGTGGCCACTTGAGATGGGTTGATGGGCAAAACATGGTTACTGACCCCTTAACCAAGAAGATGCCTGGTGGTGTGAACTTTGAAGATGGGCATGGCTGATGGTGATCCGATCCTGGCTCTAGGAAACATAGGCGATGGATGCTTTCGCACAGGGGCTACGGTCTTGCGGAAAAGAGATCTTGTGTCTTTTTGTTTCTTGTGGCCTGTTGCGGTTGTCCCCCGAATTTCACAGAGTTAATGGTTCACGAGGAATGGTTAACAAGAGATGGTTGGCAAAAAAATGGTTGGCAATGGTTCACAATGGATGTGCAAATCAAATCATGGTCGTTTCATTGATTGTCCAATTTTGGATAACCATGCATTGTACTGATCAATTAACAGGAGCTAATGACCAACAACTAGCGAATAGAACATAACAATCACCTATTGCGAACGCTTGAAAATGCCCGTGAGGTTTTCATGTCTGACCCGTTTAAAATAGACAAAAATGCCTGCCTTTTACAAAGCCTTTTGCATTTTTCCATAGAAAGATGATTTCAGGGGTCCCGATTTTGAGCAACCCCCATATCTTTCTCCTTTGAAAAGTAATCTAAGAAATGAGACTGTTTCCCCGACACATTCCAAGCTACCTCCGCAATGCTGAAGGATGCTGAAGGTATCTTTCTCAAGAGACAAGCTTCGCTACCGCGGAACAATTTTTGATTCGTGTTCCCGCGGCTTCAATGGAAGCATCCGCGATGTGTGGCTCGCCGGGGCACTCCGAGAACGATGGGGTGATTTGCATTACTTATTTGAATGACAGAATGAAAGGCAGATCTGGTATGCAGTGCTGGGTTCAATAAAGACACGTAATGACATCCTGGCTGCATTCCCAGTGCATGTTCAAATCAGTTGTCCATTTAGGCATCATCATAATGACCAAAAAGAAAACACCATAATTTGTCATCAAAATCATTGAGATTAGAGGGTGGGGGATGTCATAGATCTACTGGGCTTTTCAACAACCTGTCAACCATCGCGGCACCCAGGATGCCAGCAGTGGAGCTGGCCATTCTCAGGCTTTGGTCCCAGCATCTGAAGTCCAGCCAGTCGTGCCTCCATACCTGTCCCACAAAATCACTGAGAAGTGAGCGACTCAATCGCCAAGGAATACAAGTGATGGAGAGGTTCATCAAAAGTTTTTGAATCGGTGGATAAATCAGCTAGTATTGGCAATCTAATCTTTCGGTTGATCAACCATAGCTCTCGAATTCAGCCACAACTGGAGCTGAAAACCCACTTTTTCAGGCTTCAAGCTGCGGGGATTCAGACTATTGACGACATCCTGGGCTCCACCAGTCGCAAAACACTTGATCGAAGGAAGTTGATCTTGAACATCATAAGGATGAAACACCAGTCCCTTGAAACATCTCCACGTAGCTCAGCATAGCCATCTCCACATCTCGCCAGCGCCTTGGATCTTCAGCCGGTCATCAGCTCCGCAAAGCGAAGCCAAGCTCTGGACCTTGGGGATCTCCGCAACGAAGTCCTGCTGGGACACTCCAAATGCACGGTAGGGAGGGAGGGAGGTAGATGGGTGGAGAGGCAGGTGGGATCCCATGCGCTTGATGAATTGATGAGTGGGTCACTCCCTGGGCCAGGATCAACCACCAACAATCAACGATCAACGATCAGCTTCGGGCAACTCCTTCTGATCAGCCGAACGCACCGTCAGAAAAAGCAGATTGGTTATTGCAAACAAGCACTGATTCTCCTTCTGATCAGCCTTTCTACCAATGAACCACAAATACAAGCAGTGGTCATTAGATTCGACACGATCGACAGCAGCAAATAAACTAATCTTCGAATCAGAAGAAGCAATGCTTCGTTCGCAAAGGAGTTCCTAGTCTTGGGTCCACCGTCCTCTATTTGGATTCTCTGCAACTAGCGTACCTGAAAGTGGTGAATCGATTAACAACTGTTTAATCACTATTCAATCATGTTTCAATCATGATTCAACCATCATTCCACCATCATTGTTCACCAAGCAACCATCACTATAACCTCTATGAAACCAGGCTAAGTTCACCATTTCAGGGCCTCTGGATACTCCCAACTTGTGATACAGACATGTTTTGATACCATCGATTGCTACTGTGGGATCCTGACAAGCTAGTCAAGCAGCCCTGCCACTCACACGAACAGAAACTAGGGCTATGTCAAATTGGCACTGGTTTGTCGTTTCAGATCTCCCATTAGTCACTGGTTCATGCTTGGTCATCGCAACTCGGCCATGACCCTTCTGGCAAGGGACCAACCAACCATATCCTACCTCTGTTGGAACGACCGAGCCTGAAATCTGTGCGTTCCAAACTCACCAGCTGGAAGTACCCAACACATGGCAACAGAATCGATGGAAACATGCCATAACATCCCCCCACAGGCACCAACAGTGACTTTCCTATACCTTGAGAGAATTCGAAGTGGATTCCATCACAATCTCCATTGTGCACAATGGCATCCACCAATCACACACAGGAATCTGCACCACATTGGAAAGTACTGAACCAATCCACTGCTCCAAACCGTGTAGAAGCCCCCTGTAGCCCTGCTAGAAGCTACCAGCCACCGCAACAGAATTTTCAAGAACTCACCTGGACCATTATTCCATACGTGGGATGGGCTCTCATCAAAGATTGCATATTGCAAGAGAAGATCCCAACCATCATCATTGACGATGTTCAAACTATTTTGATCAGATGTATAAACACATACATATGTTTTTGCTAGCTACTCATTTCTATAATTAATATGGTGGTTTCTCAAAATAGGGCGCGGCGCACCCCTCCAAATCATGAATTCATCGCCATTGATGGTAATAAACCAACCAGTTTTCCCCAAACTGCCTTGAGAAATCACCACAAAAAGGTCTCATCGTTGGTTCTTCTCCCCTATCAACCAGCATAATCCTATATCAAACCACAACATGATCCCATATAAAACCACTCCTATCCCTAGCAATCAAACACCATCCTTGGAGCTTCCCGGCTGACCCCGGCGTCACTTGGCTCCACTAGACTCCCCCCGCCGGCGATTGCCTCCACGTGCAGGGCCACGGATTTCGTGGAGCCCACGAACTGCTGCAGTTTTCCAAGTGCCAAGCACCTGGCACCGGAAGCCGCCGGCGAAGGCCCGTCACGACGTCCACCGTTGCCATTGAGCTGGATGTGCATCTTAAACCATGGGAAATCTATGCGGAAATTTGGGAAACCACTAATATCATCTATGGGAAATCCATATTTTTATAGAAATCGATGTTCTATAAGATCATGGAAATTACGATGTACTACACGTAGCATAGATGTGTTTACAACTATGGGTGTTTACCTGGAATATAATCTATGTCAAAGCTGGTGTCATATTGAAACATGTACAGATTCAAGATGGTTTTAGATGCAAAAAAACTGTTAATCGCAGTGACTGGTCAGCGCTTTTTGGGCATTTGGAACGAGCAGCGATTCTCGGACTCTTGTACATTGTGACCGTGCAACTTTCAAACACTTCTATAGTGATCATTTCACTTGTAACTTCCAGTTCTAATTAGTAGTCAGATCCAAAGTTATAACTCAAACTTGCAACGTAGCTGAAAAATTGATTGTCATTCTGTTTTTACATATCTAAAACAACTTTCAGTTGTATTTTTTGATAACTTAAACGATCCATAGAGTACCTCGCAACAGGCCAACCACCTCCGTGTGGCCATTGCCAGCTGCCACAGACAGAGGTGTTCTCCCATCATTCATCGCCATGTGCATGTCAGCGCCAGCTTCAAGCAAGCGATCAACCACCAAAACGTGGCCATTAAACGCTGCTGCAAGCAATGGGGTTGCACCATCAGTTACAGTCTTGTGCATGTCAGCACCAGCTTTAACCAAGTAATGAACCACCTCAACGTGGCCACGTCGAGCTGCTTCAAACAAAGGTGTTCGACCGTCGTTCGCTGCCAGGTTCGTATCAGTGCCAGCTTCAAACAAGAATCTAACCAAGTTCATGTGGCCACTCTGAGCTGCTACAAGCAATGGGGTTGCACCAGTGTTGTTCGCCCTGTTCATGTCAGAACCAGCTTCAACCAAGACACGAACCACCTCAAGGTGGCTCGTTTGAGCTGCTACAAGCAATGGTGTTGAACCACAGTTCGATGCCTTGTTCATGTCCGCACCAGCTTCAACCAAGCAACGAACCATCTCAACGTGGCCATGTCGAGCTGCTTCAAACAAAGGTGTTCGACTGTCGTTCGCTGCTAGGTTCATATCAGTGCCAGCTTCAACCAAGAATCTAATCACGTTCATGCGGCCATTCTGAGCTGCTACAAGCAATGGGGTTGCACCAGTGTTGTTCGCCCTGTTCATTTCAGAACCAGCTTCAACCAAGACACGAACCACCTCTAGGTGGCTCGCTTGAGCTGCTACAAGCAATGGGGTTGCACCAGTGTTGTTTGCCCTGTTCATGTCCGCACCAGCTTCAACCAAGAAACAAACGATCTCAATGTGACCAGCGCCAGCTGCTTCCAACAACGGTGTTGCTTGTTCTATGCAGGCTGAATCTTTGTCAGCACCTGCCTCCAACAGTAAATGCAAGCATTGCAGGCTGCCTCCGAAGGCTACGATGTGGATGGCACAAACCCCTTTGAATTCATCTACAGACTCGAAATATTGATTGGGGTCCTGCGGCTCTTCAAGACATGCTTCCAGGCATGGAAGATCACATTCCCAGCAAGCTTCAATCAATCTCTCCTCTTGCAAAATACTGGGTGTCACGAATTGCAACAACACAAGTTGCATTGTCTGTGGAGTCAAGGACAATTCCTCTTCATCTACAATCTCGCTTCCATCTTCGAGAAATAGTCTTTGACGAAACCTTGAAATACCAGTCACGGAGAACAAACATGTTTTCAGAGCTTTGGTGGATTTGCCGTTCACTTCTTCAGTGTTCAAAGTGCAAATGACCTCCCCAGAGAAGGATGAAACCACGTGAAACATGCTCTTGACTCTGAACCAATGCTGCAGAAATTGGCCAACCGGCCATGACCCAACCAAAATTCGCCATCATTAACCAGGCCAACTGTCATGACCCGTTATTAGCCATCATTAACCACCACTGGCCATACTTAGGAGTGATCAACAAGGGAAAGAACATGCCAAAAAAAACATTCATGTCACTGGCTATGAATGGTCATGATGGTCAACGACGGTTGACTCACCTGTGGTTCATTATGGGCCAGCATGTCTCCACAAACAACGCGAAGCCCCTACACCATCCAAATGCTGCGATACCTACAACGATACATCCACATGATTGCTCTCAGCCGCATGGTGATGGTCTCCCATCTGCTCATATCCCATGTGACAACAAAATCATGACATCATGAACAGTTCTAGAGGTCACGCATGTTGTAAGACTTTGGCATGGCTGGGACCAAACATGTCCCAACTTGTCATTTGGACCTAGTTTCTCTTGGTAGTCCAGGACTTGCTGACATTAAGCATCGTATGGCACCGTTGATTCAATCATCGTACATCCAGTGTGGTGGACTGTGTGGATAGATGTCCAAACAGGAAGCGATTCAGAGATCCCTAGGGGTGCATTGCAAAATATCCCGGCCATGTTTGAAAGAAATAGGCACCAAAATCGCAATGCTGATTCTCACAGTGGGGTATACTACAAATTCTTCCAACTCTTAAGCATGCCCTCTGGCAGGAATCATCATGTTGTAATTGTTAGTATATGTTAGTGCAAGTATGGTTCTCCCACGGATTCCGCATCGGACAGACCAAATTCTCAACAATCGGCGTGGTGCTTCGACGCAGATCATCTGACGATGATACATTGCCCCCAGTAAACCTATAACGTCGCTCTTGAAACTCGTATCAACCAATTGTTCAGCCCTATTTAACCTGCCCATAATGACTTAATCACGAATGGTTTGACCCCTGTTTACCTGGTTGGTGGTTGAATCACCCCTATGAAAAATATGCTTGTCAACCAGCCATTTGATAAAAAATACTGAAGGAAAATTAAAAATTGTTAAAACCACCAACCAGGTTAATATGGTGAATTGATGCTGTCAATGGTTAATTTTGATTACTAAAACCATCAACCAGTTTCCCATGGTTCAACCATTCAGGATCATTAACCATTGTTATCCCCTTATTATGGACCATCAACCAGCTATTATAACCATTATATAGTTGGTTGGTTAACTGCTTGACCCATAGCCATGGTTCACCCATGCAGGATCATTACTCACCTAGTGTTGCGCTTATTATCCCCTATTATTAACCATCATTAACCATATCCCCTATTATTAACCATCATTAACCATCTGCTGGGGGTGCACCGCTGAGACCGCACAACCATCATTAACCATGGTGAAAACCACCAAGCAGTTTCCCATGGTTCACCCATTCCCAGTCATTCACCACCGTTCCTCCACCAGCCTCCTTTGGAGCTGCATCTCATGCCGCTGGATCTCCGCACGCAGCCAAGTTGCGGACTCCTTCGCCGCCTGCGGGCGGAGAAAGGGACCGGTGTGATGGCTCGTAACGGGTCATTGGTGGTGAGTCAATGGTTATATGATGGTTATATGATGGTTAATTAATGGTTATATGATGGTTTCTAGTGGTCAATTCGTGGTCAGTTCATGGTTAAGTAATGGGTTTGAATGGATCATAATGCTTTATGATTGTGATATAATCGCCATGATGGCTAATTAATGGTTGTATAGTGGTTTCTACTGGTTTTGATGGTCATATAGTGACAAGGATGGTCCTATGGTGGTTTCATAACGGTTTATGATGGTGAGATAATGGCCATGATGGTTAATTAATGATGGTTATATAGATTTGACTGCTTCACAAGGGAGTCCAGCTATTTGGCGAGCGATTTTAGTTGGCAGAAGAGGATTTCCGGACTGCCCATGCCAGAGAGCAAGAAAATTGCGGAGATGGATGCAAACACAGCTGTGATTGCAGTTGCTCGCAGTTCTAATCAGTTCTCTTTAGCCAGTCATAAGCTTTTGACTTAGATGTCCAACAGTATCAAACCATACGACGTCCTCGCCAGAAATCTGCAGATGCTGCAGATGTATGGCCACTTAATCGTGGCAATTGATGGTGCTTGCGCAAGCAAACCAACGATAATCCGAACCCCAGTCTACCCACTCACACAAAAAGGCGATCCAAAGAACCGTCAGTGTTGCTGTTTTGGGTGCTTTCCCCACCATGTATCATCGCTTTCTATCAGAGCAGTTTTGTGTTCTGTTGCAATCAGTGAGGATCACCAATGATGAGACCAATAATGCAAATTTGGCATCTCAATCCCTGCCTCCAAGAATAAACCGAAAAAGATCAAAAAATCTTGGCCATCTGACCCAGGTGTCTCCGATTTGCTTCTTCTAGGGGGCAGAGATTGACCAAAGGGATTGATACATGTCTGCAACACAGATTTACGGCCCCCAAATTCTTCAAAGAGCATCGAACAACTTTATGTCTTATGTGACTTTTCTTCATCAAAAACATCTTGGTGGCTTCTAAATCCCTTGCTAATACTTTATTTTGAGCGGCTCTATGGTAAACACGTCTACTGTATTCTACTGAAATCCTCACAGCACTTAAAATCTAAAGAACTGTGCCTGCAAGCCACCCAAACATGTACATGTTTTAGACGGCCATGGATATCAAAATGACCTTTCAAAGCTTGTGGAGCCACCAAGCCCGAGGGATTGAATCACTGCATGAGCCACCCGGGGGTTGAAATGAATCACGGATTCTTGATGACCAATCAATAAGGCCATTGCTAAGAAATGGTGAATCTTGCAGCACATCATGAAATCTGATAGGACAGTCACTAATCCAAGATTGAGACAAAAAGCATGGGGCAAAGGGCATGAGTATCTCCACTAGATCGTAGCAGCTGTCTCTACCGTGAAGATGTGGGACGGGTGAACTCGAGTTTACAATGAGTCAAATCAGCGCATCACCAAACACGAGCAGACTCTGTGTGGCTGGTCCACCACAGCACGACTCGACTGGAACTAGCTCACGCTAGCTTTGTGTTTTCCACTTCCAACTAGGGACCTAACCATGATAAACCGCCTGGTACCCTCTGATGCAAAATTAATTTCCCTGAGTTGGTGTCTTTCGATGGTCAGGGACCTCTTCAGGTCTTAACCCCCAGTTAAGCTGGGATTTGCTGTCCCAAAGAAATACTCAGCTTTCTTTAGCCAGGAGGGAAGCATGTTGAGATGAACTTATACATGTTGTAGTCGGTGATTGTGGGTGATTGAGCCCTGTTGATCAAACAATATTGACCACCATCTATACCATGATTCACCAACGTCAATTTACCATTCTCCATCTCCACCAACGTCATCGACCATTGGGTTAGGGCACGCCTGGTAGCTCAAACTAGCTCCCCCTTCCAAGGGCAGGATACCCCTGGCTCCTGGCGCCCTCCCAACCACCAGCCAGTCACGATGAACTCATTGAACCAGCATCTCAACCACTAGTAACAACTTCTAACTTCTGATCACCATCATTGACCACTCATTGACCGCTGATTGATGGTTCATCGTTTATTAAGGGTTTATGGTGAACTAATACTTCCTGGGTAACTAGTAATCAATAGTCAACCAATGCGGTAAATGCTGAATTCACCACTAACCACTAATCAGCCAGCATGAACCACCACTAACCACCACCAGGTAGGAGTGTTCAATGGTGGTACTGTCACCCCATCAACCGCAACTAGGCAGTCACCACTTTTAACCACCAAGCTACCGCCATCAGCCAGGCGCTGCCTTCGCTGATCGATCAGCTGAGATCTGCAGATTGCCTCGGCCCCGGCCACTGATCAGAAGCCATGGCGGCGGTTTGCAAGGGCGAATTCGTGGGGTTAGAAGCCGACTTTAGTCGTTATGGTTGCTAATAAGCCATGAATGGTGGTTGGTTAATGGTTGGTTAATACTTAGTCAATGGGAGTTTACACGCCAACGACTCTTGATGCTTCAGCACATTGCTAGGTTCGATGTAGCCAAAATCGACTCATTGCCAATGTAATCCAATATAATCCAAGATAATTTAAGATAGTTCAATAGAATCCAACACTATATACATAATATAATCCAATATAATCCTATATATTTGTAGATAAATACATATATGGCTTGGGGATGGTTTGGTATATAAGCCCAACACTAGAATTTCATGTAGCCCCCGAAAAACGATCCACATGGGTGTTTCTCAAAATAGGGGACCGCCCGAATCATCCATTAATAGGCATTTATAGTAGTTAACCAACCATTTTTTGGGGTCCCCTAGTCTAAGAAACCACCATATGGTGGTTTCTCAAAATAGGGTACCCCAAAATGATTGGTTTATTAGTATTAATGCCTATGAATGGATGATTTAGGGGTACCTTCATTTGAAGAAACCACCATAAGCCAAAGAAAAACCCACCATTTCGATCACACCTCATTGACGACCGGCGCCTGTTTCGGGGAGCTGCTCCCCAGCCGCTGTTGAAACAGCTATGAATGGATGATTTAGGGGTACCTTCATTTGAAGAAACCACCATAAGCCAAAGAAAAACCCACCATTTCGATCACACCTCATTGACGACCGGCGCCTGTTTCGGGGAGCTGCTCCCCAGCCGCTGTTTAAGCAGCGCCAAGCAGCATAAGTGGCTGGACAACTCATCCTTCTTGCGCCTGGACTGAGGGTTCACCTGGATGAATTCATATATATCTATATAGATACATATATGTATGTATTTATATAGATATATATGTGTATATATATAGATATATTAATAAAAAAAATAAGTGGATCCATATGTATCTATATAATACTATAAATATATGTAGATACTATGTATATTGTCATATTAAGATCCATTACATGTACGCTTGCATGTCTCCTGAGCCTTGGTGATCCAACAGAAAGTAGCAAGTTTTCACATGTTAAGCCAGAAGGAACCCATGAATCCCAGGGTGTCCCATGTCGCACCAACAATGCCGCAGTCCTTTCGGCAAGGAGGCTGTCTTTCAGCAACTGCAACTTGCATGTGGAGAGCTCCAACCTTGACGCAGGTGAATACATCACCAAACCCAGCAGCAATCCATGGGTGGTAGTCAGGATCAACAAACCAGCTCATTATAACAGTACTAACCCGATAAGAACCCATGTCAGAACTGTTATAACCATATTTCTGCAGTTATGACGTTTCTAACCACATAGGAATCCTGCTCACATGATTAGATGGCCACTTTGTATACCCTAGAACCATGTGTAGCTAAAAGAGTTTTTTCCGCATCGGTCACAGGGAATTCCAACAGTGGGTCACACACTGCGTATGCCTTGTACAAGTACGTATATTATGATAAGGATCCAACAACTCTAACATATGTATATACATACATAAACCTATTTCTATCATGATCCCTCGAAAACAGTTGGTCATATCCAGTCATTCTGTGATATGTCATCCTGTATACATACTCACATGGAGACAGTGTTTTATAAATTGATGCTTCCATTGTAATCTAGTGTGCACAAATAACAAATCCTCTACAGTGAAGACCGAGAAATCTCCAACGATCATCAGTTCATTGGGTGCACCCACCATCCGATCTGATACAGCGTAATGGTTTTTCTCCTGATTGTGTTAACGGTTCATGTCAGTAGATATAGTAAACTAAATGTGATTCATCATGCTTTCAATCAACAAACACCACTGATATCTTAACATGATCCACTATCAACACTGGTTGATGAATCTGCAAATTAAGCGCCACACAGATTGTTCATCCAAGCACCATGTAAACCTGTTCATCATGCTTGATCTGCAACAAACAAATGATCAACATGTGTGTTGCTTGATCTGCTTGAATAATCTTCTTAAAGCTGCTTGCTGCTCGTGCATGACCAACAACCGCCAGCGAGGATTGGTTCCATTCGTCCGATCCCAGCTCAAGCGCTACCAGCTGGTTGTTAGTGGCTGATACCAGGGATCTACCGTTGATCTACAACATGGTGGTTTCTCAATCCATAGGGAACCGCAAAATTATGGTTGGTTTATAAATGTTTCTGAAAATAGGAAACCCCGAAATCATGGTTGGTTTATGAATGGCTACTTTAAAGGATGATTGCGGGGTACCCCTATTTTGAGAAACACCTACATCTTGCATCATCTTGCAGCATTATTTGACAGTGCTTAAATAATATGATTCGCCACCATCAGCCGTTAAGCCCAATGAATCAGTGATATTGACCGACTATCAAACAGCACCAAGCCCACTTTAAACAGCAGATTGTCATCATTCACCAGTCCTGTTGGTGCAAATTCTGGCATCTGATTCGATTTGATCAGCAGTTCAATGGTCGCGGAAATATCCTGCGGCAAACTAACCTGGTAATGGAAGATCCACCATTTATAGCAGCTCTACCAAGGTTTTCCTAGCAAAAATTGCCAAGACCGATTTCCAAGTTTGTTTTTCAAAGGGTAGAGACTGCTATTGACGAGGTACCCCACTAGTGATTCTCTGGTAGATTGACCTGGCGAGAATCCATCATTTCTGCTGCTTTCCCAGACCCGAAAAAAGCTGTGGAGATGTTTGATCTATGTAGGTAGAACTCCGGTCGGTCAAATGATGGTGAATGACAGTCTTTGGTTGGATGTTCATTTGACAATGCTTGGTGATATGTGGTACGCACTCACCGACGCCTGTATAGTTATGATTTCTTGCCATAGTACTACGTATGGTCACATGATGGCAACAAGATCCGATAATCTGTCCGTTTTGCATACTCTGTTCCGGCCTACTTTGGCAACCCCGCTCATGGCAAGTCAACCAACCCCTACCAATGTGCACTGTCAGCAGAAATGCGTACCCTTACCGGTTGGGCTTTATCATGATTGGTCATGATAAGACCGCATGGGCCACCACTATTCGGCGGCAAAAAAATATCACCGTGTTCAATGATTCTCAACCACCAAGCAGTATTGCCATGCAAAATAAGTGCAAAATACCATCGGTAACCATGATTATTTACCACCATTAACAATCATTCAATCCCATTTACAAGGATTCTTCACAACTGAGAGGGCTACTTAAAGGCAAAAAAATTAGGCCAGTAATGGCCACTGCGAGCCATGGAACTCCTGAGACAACTCCAAGATCTGAATCTGGACGTTGCCAGCAGCCTGCAACGTCAGCTTGGGACCTACCAGGTATCGATTTTCGAGCTTGAGCAGGGGCTCATGCTGAAAGATCTCTGCGCTTAAATCAACCAGCTTACACTGGGATGACATCCACTGCACCAGCTGAGCTTCGTGCAGGGTCGATGCTGGTGAGCTGGAGTTGTTACAGCTATGGCTGCTTGGCATGATCCGCTTGTGACGATGCTTCGGATCCTAACATCGGAGACTAACGAACCCGCAGACATGGCAAGCAGGACAGGTGGATACCTCTGAGGGTATTCCACCATGATTCCAGAAAGACCTAGGGCCGGTTTCACCTGGCCCACAACCCTCATAGCCCACCTGGCCCAACCAAAAGGATTAGCAACGTTGTGAGCGGATTGCATTCCACTAAGAACCTGTCAACTACCCAACCAACTACTGTAACCTACCAACCAACCAACCAACCAACCAACCAACCAACCAACCAACCAACTAAGCAACCAACCAACGGCAACCAACCAACCAACGGCAACCAACAGCAGCAACGAACCCAGCATTCAGCGTCTTGATCTCCCCCACACGCCTCCTCTGCCTCAGTAACTGCGGAGGCCGCTTCAGCCATCAGGCGTAGGTCATCCTCCTTCCTGAGAGCTGAGCTAAGCAGGACATGAACCCCTACATGGAAAGGGAAAATGGTCTCAGAGAATATAAACTTAGTGAACCAGAGAATGAATACCTCTATGCATCTGTGGGTGTTTTCCATACATGGCATAACTGCAACAGTTGTGGTATCTTCGCTATCTCAATTTTTGGGATGGTTGAAAGGTACCCATCGTTTGCGAGGTCACAGATATCCAGCTGGGGCACTGCCAACCAACAAGTGAGGACGTGGTCGGGCACACGGGTAGCGGGTTCCAAGCAGCGACCCATGGGCTTTCAATGGAGCATAGGTTGCTCAACCACATTAGGTAAGCAACCTATCGTAGGTAAGAAACATTTTCCAGATTCTTTTGCCAGGGCAAACATTTGAGGTTACGTAACCACTCCAAATCAACATTGGCCTTTCTGACACCTGAGTGAGGCTATGATCGAATGCTGATGACTCCATCGAAATCGTATTACTAAGGGTCTCTGCTTCTTTGAAGAAGATGCTGATATGAATCATGGTCAACCTTCCCCGTTTTGGTCACCATCATTGGCAAACAAAAAATTAGCGCTACTGTCCACGGCTTCAAGTTGGCTAGTGAACAAGGAATCTATAGTCATTATTTAACACGATATACATATCTATATATACTGGTGTATCCTGTATACATACATGTTACCTGTGTGTGTGCGCGCATGTGAGTTCTGAACATGATGGTACTCCAAAGCAGTCTTGTTTTCTAGTGAGAATGATCATTTATATTCGTTGGTTGCTGTACCATCTGACTCTGAGCTGTGTCTGAATCCTCGGGTGCCAGAGTTGTCACACCCCTCGCAGCAGCATGTAGCGCCTAGGCAACACGTAGCACATAGATAAGCCACACACTTGGAAGGCATCATGTTGTTGAAAATGCCTACGTTTAACAATTTTTGCAGGTTTGCCACAAGGTTTATGAATCAAAGACTGAGCCTACATACTTTGTTGCTTTGTTCATCAGCTCGCTTTTGTTGGTTACTCCTTTGTATGTACATAATCCTCTCCGATTAGTATTAAACCACCCCCCTCGAGCCAGGAATCCTCTTATCTTAAGCAGTGTCCCCAGGGGGTTGACGATTGGGTGAAAAGGATCAGAAATCCATTATCTGTGTATTCATCCTTCATGTGGTTGTTGGGATGATCACATACCCATTTGTTGGGTGCTTAATATTGACCCATGGCCATTTGATACTGGGGTATCTTCATAATCTGTTTGTCTATCCTGGTCATCGTGCTTCCTCCCAATACACCACCGTTGCCATCGGGGAACTCAGGCGAAGCCGGATGTACCATGGCCTGTGGCGTAGCGCAGTGCCAGCATTGCTCGTTGGTCCCTCGTTCGCGATATCTCTTGGTTGTGTCTGAATGTGCCGCAAATGACGACCAGATCAGTGTTGGATATATGTAGATGTATGGATGTATGTTACATATGTGTTACTTCATGATTGAAGGAGGATGTTTTTTGGTCCTTTCATGATGCGTTGATCATGATGGTTCTGAGGCTTGGCTTCCCATAGAGATGCTTCCCACTTGAGTTTTTGCTTCTCAATGGGGATGGAGGGGCACCAAAAAACAAGCGCTTCTCCACATAACCAATCATTGGATGGTGGTTCCTCAGCTGCACCAACGTCAAGGCTTAGACTGTAGTAGGGAATGTTTTCATGTACAAGGAGACTTTGATTTATCAATAGAGGTCATGTGCCATTGGTTGGTTGATCAGTAGGTTGATTGTATCACGCTGGTGGATTTCATCCCCCTTCCAAACCCAAAGCAATGTTGAAGCTACACAAGTCATGGACACCCACATAGCTGGATCGCTTTTATCTTGTCGAATCGTTTGATCTAGATGGATCTAAATGTACAATGCTAATGACGATCATGAGGATCATCCGTGTGCCGCTACCACCACCTTCAGGAATTTAGGAAAATCTGCAGTGGATGCCATTATTCACAGAGCTGCTTTCCAAGTGTTTTCTCTATCCAACCAGTGCCGGAGGTTCACTTGTTGCAGGCGAACCAACGGAAACCATTGATCTGCTTACATGGCAGGTTAGATTGCGTCATCCACCCAGGCACTTTCATAGGCTCAATCCCTTCTCCAAAAAAGTCAGACTTCCGTGCCTTGAAACCATGGCTAGTTGCGAGGAGCACATATACTTTTGCGGCCGGAGGGAATCCCGATGCTGATCTTTATCAACCACAATTGAGCATAAGGAACCACAATGAACCAGAATTACCAGTAATACAGTATGTGATTGAAACTCATCTGACCATTCTTTACCATGGACTTGAGCGACTGCACTGTGCTTATGTCAGGTTCTTGAATTGATTTATTACTAGTTGCTTGTTGTTGGTGGCTACTCCCCCAACGGTGATCCACCTGTAAGCATCTCGACTCAGGCAAAGGAGATAAAAGGAGATAAACACCTATCATCGGCTGGTGATTGGATATTCAACTGCGGCTGAACCTCGATCTGTACTTTTCAATAACTAAGTGTGAAGTCTTACTTCTCGTGAATGATTATGAATCCTATGACCAGCTTGAACAAGTCATTGCTCACTTAGATTTTGGCAGCTCCTTTGTCTGTTTCGTACAATGTCTAGCACCAAATATGACCCCAACATCATTGACAATTGAACATCCCAATCAAGACCATCAACCATATGAACCATCACTAACCATACCACGACTGCTTAGTACATCATTCCCAGCAAGATCCAGGTGCCGATTCTGCCTGCTGAAAGTTTCCCAGCTTGTCCAAGGCATCCCGATACACGTCCTTGTTCGGCTACCGGTGAGTCCGCCGCCATGGGATAGCCATGTCGGATCAACAGATTGGCCGCATTTCCCAGTCTACCAGTTAGTAGATCCCCTAGTTTATGGTATCCCCCAGTAGGTCGCATCCCTCAGTTCTTGGCATCGGAAAAAAATAGATTGTGGACAACCCTTTCGTACTATTTCATACCATCGTTCCGAACTCATGCCACGTAGTAGTCACAGGTTGGGGGAATGTGCCATGTCTACGTACTGAGTGAGGGCCTTAACCAGTTGAACCTCACGGGATCCAATTTAGTGAGATTTCATCAACAGATGTGGCCATTGGTATCTGGCCAACATAGTGTTCAACCTCACTTCCACTGTGAACCTCATATGGCCTTCTCAACCAACACAATACACCTTTATTCTACATGTGCATGTGCTTTTGCAAAAACATTGATATGCGTACATATCTGGATACGTACATATACATGCATCATATGTGTTCAAACATCATATCGGTGCCTATCTTTGCAGAGAGAAACACAATATATGCACATGAATATCCCATGCGCAGTTGGGGAAAGGTTCACCAGAGGGGGTTCCCCCACCCACACTCCGGAGGGGCCATCTTTCTCTGCTGAGGCTCGCCCCGCTCCTGCAGGATCCGCTGGTGTGTCTCCAGCGGAATGCCTGGTGGCCTGCCAGGGCTACCAGGGCGCAGCATCCGAGGTCGTTGATGTATCACTCAAAGCTACTCGAAGCATTCCACTCGATAGTCATCTGAAAACTATCCACAAAAATCTTGTGACTATGCCACTGCATAATTATCCATACGACGAACAAGAAGTGTTTAACAATCACAGCACCATGGCCTTGGCATTGCACACTGGATACAAGTTAATGTTCATGTCTGCCCAGTTGAGGAAATCGCCCCCTTTGGTGGCACACGATCCCCAGTTACGCCACAGCCGCCTGATGTTCTCGCAAAAGACCGAGGGCAAAGGCACCGTTTTGGCATCCGGCGCCAAGTCCACCCCTGAGCCCGGGATGGCTGCCATGCCGCTTGGATTCCCCGCCGAGTAGCGGGGGACCAACCATGGCTACGGGGTTTATAACTGACCTGATAGGGGCTACTTACCCTGATGATATCCCCCAGAACTAAGCCCAGCCGTGCACATTCAAGCGGCTGTTTCTCAAGTCATAGGGCTACCCCCAGTTCTCATCCAGCCTATTTGCCTTTTAAAGTAATAGAACCAACCATAACTCTAGGGCTCCCCCAGCTATTAAGAAACCCCCAACGCGCCGTGTCAACAGCTGTGTAGCGCTACGGCACCAAGAGGCCGTTGCGAAAATTCTGGGCCAGCTCCTCCTCCTGGCGGCAACGACCAAGCCATAGGGAAAGCAACGGCCCCAATGTGGTGCAACATTGCTAAGAACCATGGTGGCTAATGGTTCGAATGCTGGTTCGTGGTTGGTAATGCTTGTAAACTTTGAATCCCAAAAATGGTGATGTTGATCGAAAGGGTTTCAATGATCAATGGGTTTCAATGATCAAAAGGGTCTTTTTCCATTAATCAAAGTGACGTGGTTTCAACGATGGTCAAACCCTCCAAATAAAAACATCATTACAACCATGAACCGTCATCGACCAGAATCAACCCGTATTAATCGCCAATAACCGATACAAATAGTTACTCATGGTAGTTTATGGGGATAAGAAATACAATGGCAGGTCATCACCATCGTGGTGGTTAATAATGGTGGTAAATAATGGTGTGGTGAATTATGGTGCTTAATTATGGTGGTGAATTATGGTGCTTAAGAATGATGATTAATAATGGAGGTTAATAATGGTGGTTGAGAATGGTGGTTCATGGTCATAATGGTTTCAATAGTTATAATGGTGGTTAATGGTGGTTGCGCAACGGTCTCAGCAGCCACCCCCCAGCCAAAGCGAAGGAGCGACTGGTCTCAACTAAACACAGGTATGTTCTACATGGCCCAATGTAAATGGGATTATGATTGAAGTGAGGAGAGGCCGTAGTCCATACCTGGTAACGAAAGCAGCACACAGCTACACTGGCCTCCTAGGAAGCGTTTCTATATCTCATCCTACGCCACTCTACATATCGAAGTTCTCTCGCCTCATGGGTATCTCCAGAGGGTGGAACCTTCGAAGTTTGAATTGATGGGATCCGTTCTGGAATGACAGGCATTCGATCAAATTGCGTGCGACCACCAGCATGATGTGAAGTGAGAAACTCCCATACCCAGCTCATGGATTCAGATTGCAAAGGCATCATAGGTCGTTTTGTGAGGCCCAGTTTATGGCATCCCCCTCCCAGCTTATACAGAGAAGAAATTTGCTGTCCTCGAACTGGAGGCAAAAGATCCCGCTGCAGCATGAATTCCAAATGTTTGATTGCCCCCGAAAAAGAGACAATTGCATCATTGACCGTGAATTGTTCCCTAGCCCAGTGCATGGTGTCAGCAACCATGCGATAATGTCCATCCAATTTCAACGGGACATCTGTCTGTGTTTGCAGCCAAAAGTTAAATAACAGCTCTAGCCAGGTAATTCCACAGTCATCCGGATCCTCCTGTGGAGCAAAGGACAAGGTAGCAAGCCATTGGAGCAACAAATGAGTGAACCCCGTACCCCATCGACTCAGATCCAGGACCCAGAAATCCTCTTCAGAGACCTGAGGGTGGTAGCTCTCCGCAAGGTTCCATTGTTGAAATTTCCTCAATGTTTGTTCCGGATCGAACTGTTCCCTGTTGTCCGATTGTTTTTCCAGTTGTTTACGAAACAGTGCCAACTCCTGTCGCAGCACCAGTTGAGAATGAAAAGACTGCGTGGCAGTCTTCTCCTCTTGATTCATGGTGGTCAAGGCAGCAGTGTAGGCAGGCATCAATGTATGAGCAGCAGTTTTAGCAACATGATCGGCCACAGCATTTCCAATACGCACCCAAGTATCCCAGGGAGACGGTCCTGGAATGACTTGGTGCGCTTTCACTTTAGTAGTTGGCAAGTTGCGCCCCCGCCCCCAACAAAGATAGTGCCATCGCCGAATCAAGTCATAGTTCCGACATTTGTGCAATGTCTCCACCTGTGGTGTATTGCGAACCAAGGTTCTCACTTGCAAAACATACGAAGAATCTGTATACACAATGTCCTCTGTATCTGACACCAGTTGAGCCTCATGGGCTTGTACAGCAGCAAACAACTCAGCACGCGGAATGGTCTGAACCCCCGGCAGTAAGGCCAAACCTGCAACTGAAAAGTGTGTAGCAAGCATCTGATCGATAGGCAACATAGCATCACGAACAATGTCATCCATGTCCGAAACGGGATATACCACTGCATATGCTGCCCAACGTGTATGCGGTGACTGAGGATGTTTGCATGAGCCATCAGTGAAGATGCCCCCTCTAACATGTGTCAATTGCAAATGTGCTTCAGGCAAAGAAAACTGCAATGTGCGAATATAGTCTGCATCTGGATGACGAAAGACCCCCGGCAAAAGTGAGTGAATAGGATCATGTTCCCGAAGCATGTCACAGGCAGGCAAGTGAAGATTACGAATGGTTTGTGTAGCTGGACAGTCAAACAGTTGATGTTCCACTGAGTCCTCGCCCTCACAAAATTGACAAGTGGCTTGACCATCTGAAAACTTGCTCTTCTGTTCCCCTGTCATGGGTGCACCAGTCATCTGCAGAGCCACGGCATGTTGTCCCTGCCTGGCAAGAGAAGTAAAGATTTTTACAGTATTATATCGATCCAAAACAGGTATATGTCGACATCCCTTCCTGGATGAAATCTGAACCGAGACATGTTCCAGCCATGACTGCTCAACCGCCGCAACTATATCCTGCCAATTCGAATGGAGCAAATGAAGATCAAAGAATGCAGCAATTTTCAATGTGCCATCTGTGGTGAGTTGCCAGTCAATTTTGGCCAAGTAATACTGCAAGGCTGCAGCAGGTCCCATTATCGTATGCGGCAATCGATGAGAGTGGACAACCTGCTCAAAAAACCTGGTCGCTTGTTGCAATGGCAGCCGGACCGCATAGTCCCGTGCATGGTACAAAGATTGGAGAATGACATACTGTTCAGGGTCTTGCATTGCGTTTGTGAGAACCATACAGGCTAAGTACGGTTGCGCGTTCTTTCTCTCACCCAGAAGCGCATACTTGATGGACGTGCGAAGTTCCTTGAAAAAGGACTCACCCACAACATATGCATATGTGCCGTACAGTGCTTTGGAAAGGCATGCAGACTGAATGATTTCCCCTTTAGTTTTGTAGTCCAACGGTTGACGCTGCAATTTAGCAAGCCTAGCCAATGTTTGATCATGACGTTCCTGTTGTGTTCCTCTGGTCATTCGACATCGATAGTGCATGATTATGCCCAGGTCTCTGGCGTTTTGAACTCTACACAGGTCGTGAGCAAAAGGCATGGAATCCCGAAGGCGTGACCACGTTCTGGCATGTTCATCTGAGGTAGCCCAACAAAATGTTTTGGACCAATCGATCGGAATATGAAGTTGCTGTGTGAAATGTTGGAGAAATCGTATCAAGTCCGAATGACACTCAGAATCCTCAGAAAAAACCGACCAGTTATCTGCAAAAAGATGCAGAACTGCTTGGGGCCATTGTTCCTCCACCAGAAATTGCAAAATGCGGTTAAGTGCAAGCATAGCCAGGACACTCCACTGGTCGCCTTCTGGAACCCCCGTAGAGGTCGGAGGCATTTCAAAGACCTGTCCCTGCACCTGCCAGCTCCGTTGCATGCGGCATATTGACTCATACCAGCACTGAACTAACAATGGGTCTATGCCTAGCCGGAGAAACAAGGCTTTGATTGGGAGCCTGGGGATGTTGTTAAAGGCTTTTTGCAGGTCTAGCGTGAGGCCACCGAGAGAAACCTCATGGTGTGGGCCCACGGCTCTTTCCAATTGAAGTTGCAACGCATAAAGTACCGCAGTAGGTGACCTCTTTGGCAAAAAACCTGTGATGCTAGGGGGGAAGATTTCCCCCCATCGTCGAAAAACTCCTCTCGTGGCAGTCTTGCTCCAAACTCGATATAACACAGATAACACCGTGATAGGTCTGACTGCTGAGGGAAGAAATACACCAACACGTTTGCATAACGCTATGACTCGGGATCTCATGAGATACGTGGGCAGCCCATGTGGTGTTAGGCTGTCAAAGGCAGTCTTCAAGGCCAGTATACAACTGTCAGGTAGGGCCTGCAGTTCCGCAACACTCCATCCGCACACTCCCCTGGCTGATTTGGGATTCATGTGTCGGATTGCCCAGAGCCAGTCCTCTAGCTCAACTGTGGTGTTGGGTACAGGAGATTGAATCGGAAAACGATCCAGCACCCGCAAAAAGTCTTCCCAGGGCGCATCGGAAGAAAGATCATCTTGGTTCCAGAATTGCAACCAATAATCATTCAGTTTAGTAGCAACCTGCAAAGGATCCAACACGTGCTGGGTCTGCTGTAACTGCAAAGGTGAGGGCAAGACGCAATCTGCATCCTGCAGCATGAGTTCAAGTTCATTTCCAATCAAAGCTACTGTCTCCGCTGGCTGACCTCCTAACACAGAATGCAAGGTGGGCTGAAATGCATGATCAGGTGGCAAAAGAACCTTGACCAATCCAAAAGCGGGAGGTGCAACCAAGGACACATTCCAACTGTGCTCACACTGAAGGTGCTCAACCAATCCTGGGGATGGTTCACGGATACTATGAAAAGCTTGTCGTTTACCTTGGCGTTTGATATCCCTCTCACGCAGAAAGCTTGCAAGTTGCTCTCTCCTCTTGGTGTGTTGATATGCAAGTTGATTGATGTGATGTTCCAACATTTGTTTCAAATCAAGGAGATACGAGACAGAGGGTAAACGCAGAGGAACTGGATAAAGCTCAGGCTGTGCATACATCCAGTCCCAGAAGTGCTGTTTACATCCTATGGCCTTCAGCACTTTGTTCCATTCCTGCTGCAACT
>VSDK01015932.1:58185-75135 GCA_009767595.1 Symbiodinium kawagutii
CACTCTTGGTGAGACACTCTTGGTGGGACACTCTTGGTGAGACACTCTTGGCGGGACACACTTTGTGAGACACTCTTGGTAAGACACTCTGAGTAAGACACTCTTGGTGAGACACTCTTGGTGGGACACTCTTGGAGAGACACTCACTCTTTGTGAGACACTCCTGGTAAGACACTCTGAGTAAGACACTCTTGCAAGACACTCTTGGTGAGACACTCTTGGTGGGACACTCTTGGTGAGACACTCTTGGCGGGACACACTTTGTGAGACACTCTTGGTAAGACACTCTGAGTAAGACACTCTTCACCACACCACACCACACCACACCACACCACACCACACCACACCACACCACACCACACCACACCACACCACACCACACCACACCACACCACACCACACCACACCACACCACACCACACCACACCACACCACACCACACCACACCACACCACACCACACCACACCACACCACACCACACCACACCACACCACACCACACCACACCACACCACACCACACCACACCACACCACACCACACCACACCACACCACACCACACCACACCACACCACACCACACCACACCACACCACACCACACCACACCACACCACACCACACCACACCACACCACACCACACCACACCACACCACACCACACCACACCACACCACACCACACCACACCACACCACACCACACCACACCACACCACACCACACCACACCACACCACACCACACCACACCACACCACACCACACCACACCACACCACACCACACCACACCACACCACACCACACCACACCACACCACACCACACCACACCACACCACACCACACCACACCACACCACACCACACCACACCACACCACACCACACCACACCACACCACACCACACCACACCACACCACACCACACCACACCACACCACACCACACCACACCACACCACACCACACCACACCACACCACACCACACCACACCACACCACACCACACCACACCACACCACACCACACCACACCACACCACACCACACCACACCACACCACACCACACCACACCACACCACACCACACCACACCACACCACACCACACCACACCACACCACACCACACCACACCACACCACACCACACCACACCACACCACACCACACCACACCACACCACACCACACCACACCACACCACACCACACCACACCACACCACACCACACCACACCACACCACACCACACCACACCACACCACACCACACCACACCACACCACACCACACCACACCACACCACACCACACCACACCACACCACACCACACCACACCACACCACACCACACCACACCACACCACACCACACCACACCACACCACACCACACCACACCACACCACACCACACCACACCACACCACACCACACCACACCACACCACACCACACCACACCACACCACACCACACCACACCACACCACACCACACCACACCACACCACACCACACCACACCACACCACACCACACCACACCACACCACACCACACCACACCACACCACACCACACCACACCACACCACACCACACCACACCACACCACACCACACCACACCACACCACACCACACCACACCACACCACACCACACCACACCACACCACACCACACCACACCACACCACACCACACCACACCACACCACACCACACCACACCACACCACACCACACCACACCACACCACACCACACCACACCACACCACACCACACCACACCACACCACACCACACCACACCACACCACACCACACCACACCACACCACACCACACCACACCACACCACACCACACCACACCACACCACACCACACCACACCACACCACACCACACCACACCACACCACACCACACCACACCACACCACACCACACCACACCACACCACACCACACCACACCACACCACACCACACCACACCACACCACACCACACCACACCACACCACACCACACCACACCACACCACACCACACCAACACACCACACTACACCACACCAACACACCACCACGCCAACACACCACACCATCCCGCCACACCAAGACACCAGTGTAGACGCAAAGTGGACTTGGGAAGCGTCATGAGACATGCTGAGATGCTACAAAGTGCCACGCCTGTCACGCAAAACGAGGTTGCAGGACACGCAAAACCACGCAAACTGACCACTTCCACGCGCTTCCCCCAATGGTACGGGGACCGGACCGCCGACCACACCAACACACCACACCAACACACCTGTGCAGAATCTAGTGTGCGTGCCACGCAAAATGGACTTGGGTCATGAGACATGCTGAAATGCTACAAAGTGCCACGCCTGTCACGCAAAACCAGGTCGCAGGACACGCATCACCACGCAAACTGACCACCTCCACACGCTTCCCCCAATGGCACGGGGACCTCACTGCCGACCACACCAACCCACCACACCAACACACCTGTGCAGAATCCCTTGCGCCTGCCACGCAAAATGGACTTGGGACACGTCATTGGATATGCTGAAATGCTACAAAGCGCCACGCCTGTCACGCGAAACAAGGTTGCACGACACACAAAACCACGCAAAATAACCATCTCCACACGCTTCCCCCAATGGTACGGGCCTTACGGCCCTACCGCGAACGGCGACGGACGGTTGCGAACGGTTGCGAACGGTTGCGAACACAGACGCAACGTCCAGCGAACACGTCTCCACCCCCAGACCCCCACTATGAAACGAGAACCCGTGCTACGCATTCGGGAAAAAGAAAAAAGAAACGGGAGACAAGCAAGAGCAACAACCACACCAAACACAGAATAAAGACCAAAGAGCGGCAGAACAAAAACAGCATTGAAATTACGAAGTCTAAGCAATGAAGTTACAACATCGAACAACTAGAATCAAAAACCCACCTTGCCAAAACATCAAAACGCAACGGCGGATATCTTGAAGGAAACAAAAACCGCCGATGTACATAAAGACAAAGAAATTTCTACGGCAGAATAAAGCACGCAAACAAAAACACCAAAAAACAAAGACAGACGAAAAACGTAACAAAGATTTCTGAAACAGTAAGGCGAAAAGATGTCCTCGTTTTTTGGGCTCAGGCAATCGAAGCACAAAAAATTTAAATGGCAAGCAAGACAAATAAGGACAAGCAAGCAAGCAAACTACAGTGGACGCGAAAAAAACCAGAAAAAAAACGAAACAAAAACAGCAAAAAATCAAAGTCCAAACGGCCAAGAAAAAACAGCAGAAGAAGACACAATCGAAATAACCGAAGAAGACGAAAATCGTAAAACAATAATTGTAAATTTAAAACATCTAAAATTGACAAGTTTTATCCCTACAATTGCAACTTTCACCACTCAACATGTGAAGCGTAGCCATGAATCATGGAAACTCTAAGCAATACAATCGTAACATGCAAGCATGCACTAACATGAGCGAAAGGCCACGCAATGCAGGCTTGCAAGAATTAGAACACAAGATGCCCATTGGAATTGGACATGAAAATAAAAAAAGGTGGTCACGAATGAAGTTTGAAACAAATAGCACCGGAAGTACACAAGTAAAAGACTCTGAGCAAGAATGTGTTGAAGTGTAACTTTCAGATGGCGCTGCTACTGGATGGTCTTTGTGAGGTAGTCTTGGGAAAACAATCTTGGTGGGGAACGCATAACAAGATACTCTAAGAGACTCTTGGTAAAGCACTTTTCGTAAGACACCCTCAGAATGACGTTCTTAGCACGACACTCTTGGAATGAGATGAAACTCTTGACAAGCGATTCATAATTGGGTCACTCTTGACAAGACGCTTGGATGCGAGAAATAGCGGAGTGACTCTGTTGGAGTGGGACTCTTAGTAAGACAGTCTCGGTAAAACATCTTTAGCAGGAGGTTCTTTGCGAGACTCTTGGGGTGAAATTCTGGGAGTGACACTGTTTGTAAGACATTCTTCCAATCTCACCATTGCAAAACCAGCGCCAAAAATTCTTGTAAAACACACTGTTGGTATACCCATGTAACTCTTGGGTTGCAGACAATAGAAACAAGATATAATTTCAATCAAACATATGCGCTAAAGAATTATTGCCCAAGAAGTTCTGGTGAACTGGTGACCATGCACTGGCCCTGGCTCAACAGTCTGAAACAATAAGATCATAATATTTTCTCTTCGAACTGGATTCGTCCGCGAACAGTTCCTACGCAGCAAAGCGATTAGATGTTTTGCTTGAACTAGATTTTCCCAGAAATGTTTCTGAAACAGAAAGGTCATGAATCATACGGTTTCCTGTCTGAAGTATTTGCAGACTTTTGTCAGCACAGATGGAAAGTCAAACCACAAAATTGTTTGATTTTGAGCGGTGAAACTGCAAAATATTGTGTTTCAAAGTGCACATTGAACAAAGAAATTGTCACGGTGGCAAAAGTTACATGTGGAAGTTCAATTTCTGAAAGGCCACATTGAATGGATCTCAGGACCTCAAGTGTAAACCGTCGTCCGAAAAAATCTAACAGGAACGACTAAAAATGTGAAGCATAGACTATCCCTCGCCAAACAATGAAAACGTAGACAATGAAAGTGTAGGGCTCAAGCAAAATTGCGAGGTTTTGATCCTCAGCGGTTCTCTATTGGTTTTGGAAACTTGCAACGCAGCAACATGGATAACGAACAAACTGCCCAGCAAGAAAAATCAAGTCCTTTTATGGACCAAATTGCCGGACGTGTGTGAAACAAAAGCATGCGGGAATCCAATCTTGAAAATTTGTTTAATAATATCTGGGGCATCAAGTCCAAATTCTGCGCGCATTCTGAGGATACTGCGGGCAGAGGTGGAAGTCCCTGAGCCTCTAGTTCCTTCACTTTCAGGATCAAGCGGACTTCCTCAGAATGCCAAAAAGATGACGCTTGTCATTTTGGCAATCCGTGGCGCCTCCTTATCCATCTCTTTTTGCACCTGCTTCTTTTTCACCTGGAATGATTTTTTTGCCTTACTTCGGCAGAAAATGCAGGACGCCTCTCTCTTCACAGCTGCTCGCTCCGCCTACAGGCGGGCACTCTTCTTTTTTGCGCCGAAACTACATCCACAGAAGCAAGGCCGCTGCCTTCTCAGCCTTGTTTACCCGCACAGCTCGGGCCTGCCGTTTGACTCTGAAAGGTTCAATTGCTTATGTGGCAGTCACATGCCTTGGCCAAGGCTTGTTCGGGGGCGTCTGCAGCCTACAGACTGTTCATTCTCTGTGGTTGAGCACTGAACTTTCTGCTCTGCAAATGATGGGATTGGCCACACAAGGCTATGCTGCAAATTTGTTTCTGCATTCAGAACACCATCACCAATTTTGTGCTCAAAGGGCATGTAGAATAAATCATTTTCGAGTGAACCCCCGTGACGTACAGTAATAAGGGCCGAAATGCAAAACAGAATCATACGGCGGAATTAGATTATCGCGGCAGAATGCAGAATGAAGACAAAAAAATGCCAGCTTTCAGACACAGCCGCGCCCAAACCCCAGCAAGCCGAGCCTCGTTGAGAAGGAAGCACCGCGCATAGCACTACGTGGCGAAGCTAGGTGTAGGTGGATGATGCATGCAAATAGAAGGCGACACAGGCATGAACATGAAAACGGGTCAACTACTTCAGGATTGATAGGTAGATATGGCCATGGTCTAACGCGCGCAGCTTCGAAAGGAAACAGCAGGAAGTATCCATTGATGTCAATTGATGGCACAATGTGTTCTCTGGCAATTGCATCATCGTGTATGAGACAGCAGCTGCGGGAACACAACATGAAGCCGCAGCGCGGGCAAATGTTTCCAGAACGTTGAATGGCAGAGTCTGCTGGGCATGAAACAGAAAAGAATGAGTGTCAGAAATGGAGAAAAGCAAGCTAGGAAACTGCAGGGCGAAATGAAAACACTTCCATGGCTTCTTGCGCGCGCCGCTGCGAGATGAACTTCTTTCTTTGAAGCTAGAAATGGCGGTGCAACAGGCCAAAGAAGTTCTGGCCTGGGACTCCGTGGCGTTTGGCGCCAGGAGTTCCAAGGAGCGGTCACCTCGGAGGGCAACATGAGAGCTGCAGAGGAACAGCTAGACCGGTTGCGACCTGAAAAGGCCATGCTCGAAGACCTCTTAGCTCAAGAAGGACTGAGTCAAGAATTGCACACTTGAAATAACAGCAATTCCAAGTTCACAGAAAGAGCAAACTTGTTTCTCAAAAGAGCGACTCTTGCTTCGAGAAATATGGCCCCCAATGCTTTTGAAGCAAAAAAAATTCGGTTGACAATGTCAACAAAAAAATTCAACTTCCCAACAATTTGTTCGTGGAATGAAACTGGTTGAACTCCATATGGAAAATTTACTGTAGAGGCTCTTCATGCTGGGACTGATGTGCTCGAGGCGGAGGTTGCGAGTGTGCTGAGGACGTTCACAATGTCTGCCACTGAGGCTTCATTGCTTACTCTAGCCATTTTCTTAAAGGATTGACACCCAAACAAACTTCAGCAAATGTCAGTCCACTCAGCAAAAAATTGTCGCCACTCCTGCAATACTCACTCGTCTACCCCGGTAAAACTGAATTGTCATTGTGATGATGATGATGATGATGTGACGATGATGACGATGATGATGATGATGTCTAACTCAGCTGGTCGGATCTGGCGCCAATGTTGATATGTGAACCAACCGTTATATAAGTAACCTACCTACCATGCGTGCGGACCCCCAACGATGCCAAACGTTGACGAGTGGCCAATGTCCATCAGGACGAAGGCGAGCCGATACATCAGCTCCAGGTCGTCCATGGCTGGATCATAAACCAGGCTGCCGAAACACATGCGCATGCTCCAAACCAAGAGGACCTTGTGCCCAAGAGCTGAAAAGATTCATTGCAAGGGTGAAACATTCATCAGAATTGTAGTTCCAATGGATCATTCTGTATTGATAACAGCCACAGGGTCATAGCAATATAGTCTTAGTATGTCTTAGTATCTGATTGTCATATATGTTTTGGCCTCGCACTGGGGTCACGCGACGCGCAGCAACTGCAACTTTGCGGATGACTGCGAAGGATTGCTCAGCCGCACTGTCACTCATGTTTAGAAATCTTGTCCTGCGATTTTGCGGCCACGTTTTCGGAGATGGACGTGCGCCACTGGGTTTGCAACCAGCATTGCCCTTGCGGAAGTGAAATTTGTCAATCACGAGGCGGAGTTGGCTCAAAGTCCGAACCACTTTGCTCATGCGCTTCCGCTTCTTAGACCGCATGAAGCGTTTCAAGGCCCAAGCGCCGTCATACCAAACCAGCGGCATGACGTCTCGAAGTGTTTGCAGCCGTGCTTTCTGCTTTGCTGCTTGCAAATCGACATTGATGCTGGCAGACAGAAACGCGAACAGTTCAGCGAAGAAAAAAAGACTCCCGTGGGAGATTCGTGGGTGTAGGCGAGCTTAACGGCAAGGATAATCTGACACTCTTTGATCGCTGCTAAAACTCTGCCGCTACGCCTCGTGCGTAGGATTTACCCCATTGCTTGCGACAAGCTTGTCTCTGCTCCAGCTCAGAGAAATGAATTTGGTTCCCAACTAATTGCCACTAATTGCCTAATCAAGCAAATGGCGGTTGGAGCAGTGGCAGTATTAACCCTACGCTCCCGACACAGTGTTTTGCTTTGGCTTTCTGGGGTCATTGCATGGTCACGTCCACTGTACTTGTAGGCGGCGCAAACACTTAACAACAGGCGGTTCAACAAACCGTGGTGGCTTGGGATAGTCCACAGCGACCAACCCATCCCTTCGAACGAACTGGAGTCTTCCAAAACGTCGATGAAGGTCTTGCGATAGTGCAACGACATGGCCACCGGGGAGCAGCGTTGGGACACCCGACCTGGCCAGCTGTCAATACATCGAATCATCGGGGGGTTCAAATTGTAAGAAACCCACATCTCAGTATTCTAGGGCTGGCTTGGCTACACATTCCCTAGGCTCAGGCTCCAGCAGTGTTTCACCTTGTTGCTGGTAGTTTGTTGGCACAACAGCCCGTGGAAGTGAAAAGATGTTTCCGAGAACAGCGTGAAAAGAATATTTCGAGAACGGGGAATTTTTGTGACAGAAACGAGGGACACAAGGTAGTCCAGCTGACCATGTTTCAAAGCAAAGTCCAACGCCTTGCGCATGCGTCGGGAAAGAGGAAACATTGCAGCCAATGGTTCGTGCCTGCCTGCACTGGACGCAACTGAGTTCAATCTGAAATCAAACGATTTTGAGTGCCAAAACTGCTTAGTGGACCCGTTTCGGACTACAAACAGCGACAGCTCACCGGTTTGTAGAATGAACCGTGCAGTAGCAGAATTGGTTCAATCGGTGACCGCTACACATCGAAGCTAAATACATCATCGCCATCATCATCATCATCATCATCATCACCATCATCATCACCTTTTTGATCGTCATCGTCATCGGCATCATCATCATCATCATCATCGTCGTCGTCGTCGTCGTCGTCGTCGTCGACGTCGTCGTCGTCGTCGTCGTCGCCTGCATGTCGTCGTCGTCGTCGTCATCGTCGTCCCCATTTTTCATTGTCATTGTCATCATCATCGTCATTATCATCACCACCACCACCATCATCATCATCAGCAGCAGCAGCAGCAAGCATGAATCACTGACCTGTTCTACCTATCGTCATTGTTCCTCCGCCAACGAGGCTTCCAGGGTCAGTTTGCTGTAAGTGGAATATAGAAATGACTGCTACACGTCAGCGGAAGGTCACAGCAAACCGAACTGAGGCACATAGCATGACAAGCAATTCAATAATCACCAGCAGCCCGGAAGCTTGATTGAATTGATCTTTAGGATGCGGACGCAGACGCAGTATCTGGATTTACAATAACCGAGCTGTAGCTTCAACATCTGTACGGGCGGTCGACGCCTAGGTAAACATCATTATGAATTATCTCAACGTTGCAACCCAACAGCATTTGGGAACCTCTGTTTGGAAACTCGTTTGAGAACCTGGCGTGGGAACCTTGCTTGCGAACTACACTTGGGAACCGCGCGTGGAACCTAACTTGGGAATTTCACTGATTGGGAATCACACGTGGGAACGGCATGGAACGGCTAGCCCGGCAACCAGACGGCAGACCAGGTCCCTCCGCCCCGTTGCCCGGCGAAGGGTTGCCCGCCCAACCTCACTTGAAACCGCAAGTGGGAACGCGTCTCGGGAACCTTGTTTGGGAACCTCACGTGAAAACTTTAGTTGGGAACCTTGCTCGGGAAGTTTGCTTGGCAACTTCACTTGAGAACTGAACCTCACATAGGAACGGGCCACCGGCCGGTCAACCACGTTCGTGTTCGGCTGCCTGGCGGGTGACTGGTCAGAACCCTTTTGCTGACACCACTTGGGAACCTCATGTGGGAACGGCTGGCCGGGCAACCGGCCGGTCGACCGGGTTCCTTCCCGGTTGCCCGGTCGCCCAGTTGCCCGGTCACCGGTCGGAACCCTTCTGACACCGCCCTTCTGCAAAACATATGATATCACCGATATCACAGGCACGTACATAAGTGAATAAATATATACATACCTGTATTGATTTAAATGTGTACATAAATATGCATATATACATAAATATAAATAAATATATATATATATATATAAATACATAAATATATATATATATATATTGTCTATGTAAAGATCCACCGTATCATGCGTGCATAGCGCCATGCTGGTCACCGCAAGCCACCAACCTCCCAACCGAGGCCCCAGGTCGTCCCACCTTCCGGAAACGACGCTCGCAACCTTGCAAGTCTGCCTGCGACCGGGAGGTGTCCTGGCACATGAGATGACAGGGTTAGCAAATAGGATTAGTAACGGTTAACGATGGATGGCTCAATAATGGTTAATGATGGTTTATGGTGGTTAATGGTCGTTCATAATGGTTGATCATGGTTGACAATGCTTCAAAAGAATCATTAATGGTTTTAAAAAAATGGTTTTGAAATAGTGGTCAATAATGCTTACTATTAATAATGGTTAATAATGGTTGATGAAGGTAATAGAATCATGGTTGATGATAGAGGACAACAACCAACAAACTCATGGTGAAACAACCAATTCATTATATATATATATATACATATATAGATAGATAGATAGATAGATAGATAGATAGATAGATAGATAGATAGATAGATAGATAGATAGATATATATATATGTATACATATGTATGTATATTACAGTGGTTTCTCAAGCAATATGGAACCCCAAACTTGTTGGTTTTCCACTAGAAATGATTGATATAAAGAATGATTGGGGGTACCCGTATTTTGAGAGACACCCACACTAGCATCAGAATGGACCTGAAAATTATTATGGTTTGAGTCCGTCTGGTTTTACTACTTAAGTTGTCACAACCCCAGATGTCAGTCATAAATTACAGGTTGCTGAAGTGGAATTCTATGAGAGAATCATGATTCTCGATCTGGCAGAATTCACAATGTTCCCTCACCATATGGTCCCGTCAGATGCTTCAGCAACAGTCATCTTTGCTCCTGAGAATTCGCTAACAGTGCAAGGGACAATCACAGCCACAAGCGCCACACCACCAGCACCATTTCACTATACTCTCTGGCAAACTATATATCCCAAAAGTGGAGAACTCTCCATTTATAGCCCAGGTCAGACTTTGAGTTCAGGTCAGTCACCTGAGCTCAACCACCTCACCACCTCACCGTGTCGTGGTAAAGGCCACGGCGCTCCTGCATGCAGAGCCGGAGCTGGCGCCTCGCCGTTTTCAGCTCCTCCTCCAAGGTTTTCTGCGTCTGAACGGCCTGCTCCGCCTGACTTCCACAGGGCCATGGCATAACTGTGGCAGGGCCCGCTTCAGCGAAACCACCTTCAGGGTAACCGCAAAGGTGAATGACTCACCATCAAATTTCAAAAGGTTTAGCAATGTGAATCTCCCCCTATAGATCTCATGTTCATCAAGCACCACGCAACAGAATACCTGATGAACGTTTTTGTTTCATTTTGAACTGAGGGGGCCCCAAATTTGTGTAGTTTGATAATACAGAAATGTATCTGCACAACACGCTTGTCCCACAAAAACGATTAATTTGGTTTTTTGGGCCCCTCGCCAAAGAACCTTTCAATGTCAATTCTTTCAATCACCGCATTTTTTGTATTGTTAAGCAAACTTCCCGAGTTGATCCTCTGCACGCCAAAGAAAAATCCAATTTTGTGCGGATGTCAGATTCATCGTTTTTTGCAATGCACCTTTACAAACATATCAAGTGTTCATATAGTGTTAACAGAAAAGACAATGTGAACATCTATAGAAATATTGGGCCGGGATGGTTCTTTCCAATTTCCAACCTAAATTCTTCAAGGAAGCCTCGCACATGCGAAACTAACAAATAGACAGAAATTTATGGCTAGGCGCGTTCATCACGTTTGACCTTGCAACAGGCGAAGCTCCTTAGGGTGGCCATTCTGCCTTGCTGCAAGCAAAGGTGTTGCACCATCAGGGTTCGCGTTGTTTAGCTCGTTGATTAACACTATTAATCACCATAAACTACGAATTGACCACTAAACCCTAAACCCGTAAACCCTATACCATACAATCAACCACTACTCAACGATACAATCAACCAGTAACCACCATTGACATCTCACCACAAACTCACCACTAACTATCACTAACTCACCACTCATTCACCAGACCGACTCACCCCTTGCCCTGCCTCTTGGGTGGCTTTCAGCTGTTCACGTTGCACAGAATCCATGCGTAGGCGCATATCCTGCGCCTGGCGACCCGCAACAGGATCGATGGTGTGGAGAGTGAGTGGATGAGAATTTCATAGATGTTTGAGACAACTGAATCATGAGTTAGAAGCTCATTACTAATGGATTAAAGAATTTTGAATGGTTTGTGATGGTTGATTAGCTGGTTTTAATCCACATAGTAGTTTAATAGATGGTTAACCAGTAGTAGACTAGAATAATGAATATAAACCTCGTTCTTGATAATAACGGCTCTTGATAGCCAACTGAGTCACAATTCTGTTGAACCTCAACCATGAAACCAGTTGGATGACCATCCATTCAAAAAAGTTGGCTTATTACTACAAATGATTAACATATGGTGTCTTCTCAAGCCATACAGAACCCCAATAACGGTGAAAGGTGAAGTATTGGGTGAAATATATATACATATACATATATAAATATATAAATACAAAACATATATATATATTTACCTTTAACATATATGTATGCGTGTATACTTAATATACACTGCACTTGTTGTGTCTTTGGTGAAATCTGAGAACTCCCAAGCCACCTACTGTGGTTTCTCACTGACATTCACCCAATCAATTTTCAGATTCGCTGACCGACCAGGGGATTCTGTGACTGCTTGCTGGTCACTTTGGTTCCATCATGTTCCATCAATGCCCCCCAATGCAACCTGGATGTTTCAACCCCGCTGATACATGTTAGTTCATCAACCAACCATCCCAAACCCCCAAAGCATTGCAGAAAATATGTTCAAACCACCAGCATGGACAGCTTCCAGCTCAACCAAGACTTCAGCAATTCCTGGGTTAAAATCTCCATGTAGTGGATGTCCACCAACGGCTAGTGTCTTGAGCCTTCCCAGAAATCATGACCTTCTGGGGTATTCCTCCTGTAATACCAACAAACCACTATGGTTGGTCAAAACTCCGGACCCCTTGCGAACATCTCATAACCAACCAGTCACTAGTTGTTCACCTACCCATCTGGGCGTTTCTTAAAAAAAGGGGACCCCCCACTTATCGTCATTTATATGAACCATTTGTAGTAGTATACCAACCATAACTTTGAGGTTTCCCTACTTTTCGAAACCCCCGACTGACGCTCAACCAATGGTTTTTTCGTCAAGGTATCAACCCGAGTTCCCCCGTCATGACTTGAGAAACCCCCATATGATGGTTTCCAATGCTTAATGATGGTTATATATATATATATATCATATCCCATAACCAGTTAGTAGACAAACTAGTTGGGTAAACCCACCCTAGCTATTGATTGGGAAAATCTGAACTAGTTGGCTAAATGCTAATGTGGGAATAACCCCCGCGTTGCTTGGTCTTGACCTCACCACATGGCTGACCGAGCTCAGCGCCCGCGCACGCCTCCTCCTGGGCGGCCAACACCTGTTGGTTGACCAACTGGCAGCCCGTCTCCAGGGACTCCTGGATGGTTTTCAGGCGGCGGTGGACGTTGTGGACTCCACAAGTGAGGAGTCATTGATGGTAATGAACCACTTGTTAGTGGTATATGAATGACCATGAGGTTAGTGAGGAAAATGGTTTATGAACCAATTGTTAGTGGTAATTGTTAGTTAATTGTATAGTGAGGTAAATGGTTTATGAATCATTGATAACCATAATGAACCATTAATGGTAAACCAATGATTTACCATAATGAACCACTTGTTGATAATGAAGGTCAATGGTAAATTAATGGTTTATAATGAGCAATGGACTTCATTGCTGGTTAACGATGAACCGTGAATGGTAAACCATATCATTGCCGCTGTTGATAATTGATGAAGCTTGCCGGTTGATGGTAATGAACCACTTGTTAATGGTAAACGAGGTAAATGGTTTATGAATCATTAATAACCATAGTGAACCATTAATGGTAAACCAGTATTTTACCATAATGAACCAATTGTTGATAATGAAGGTTAATGGTAAATTAATGGTTTATAATGAGCAATGGACTTCATTGCTGGTTAACGATGAACCGTGAATGGTAAACCATATCATTGCCGCTGTTGATAATTGATGAAGCTTGCCGGTTGATGGTAATGAACCACTTGTTAATGGTAAACGAGGTAAATGTTTGATGAATCATTAATAACCATAATGAACCATTAATGGTAAACCAGTATTTTACCACCATGAACCAATTGTTGATAATGAAGGTTAATGGTAAATTAATGGTTTATAATGAGCAATGGACTTCATTGCTGGTTAACGATGAACCGTGAATGGTAAACCATATCATTGCCGCTGTTGATAATTGATGAAGCTTGCCGGTTGATGGTAATGAACCACTTGTTAATGGTAAACGAGGTAAATGTTTGATGAATCATTAATAACCATAATGAACCATTAATGGTAAACCAGTATTTTACCACCATGAACCAATTGTTGATAATGAAGGTTAATGGTAAATTAATGGTTTATAATGAGCAATGTACTTCATTGCTGGTTAACGATGAACCGTGAATGGTAAACCATATCATTGCCGCTGTTGATAATTGATGAAGCTTGCCGGTTGATGGTAAATGAACCACTTGTTAATGGTAAACGAGGTAAATGTTTGATGAATCATTAATAACCATAATGAACCATTAATGGTAAACCAGTATCTTACCACCATGAACCAATTGTTGATAATGAAGGTTAGTGGTAAATTAATGGTTTATAATGAGCAATGTACTTCATTGCTGGTTAACGATGAACCGTGAATGGTAAACCATATCATTGCCGCTGTTGATAATTGATGAAGCTTGCCGGTTGATGGTAAATGAACCATTCAATGAAAATGGTTCGTAAGCTGGTTAATATCATATGAGAATATATGAGAATGGCAATAATGGTAATAATATTGAACGATTTGTGTAAACCAACAAGCTGGTTGATAGTGGTAATAATGGTTGAATCAACTGAATTCGTAGATGGTTCATATTGAACCTAATGGTGGCTCATAGTGTCTAATTTTTGTGGTGAATAATGGCTAATTGTGGTGGCTAATAATGGTTAACAATGGCTGTCCATAACTGGTGGTACCCTCTAACCATCCAATAATAATGCATACCACTAGGTGTTCCCTATAAATTATGGTTATTGCTGTCCTACCAACCATCCAATGAAAACCATTCTTGAAAGGGCAACCAACCAACCATCCAACCAACCATCCAACCAACCATTGCAACCATCCAAAACCAACCAACCAACCATCCAACCAACCATGCAACCATCCAACCATCCAACCATCCAGGGCAACCACCTGTTTTGGGTTCAGCCTTGGACCAACCAACCACCACTGATCCATTCGCCCCCGGGGCTCCAGGTGGCTCTGCAGGAAGCGAACTTCCGATGGACTTCCCGCTTCGCCTGTGGCGGTGACGTGGGGCCCCGGGCGCCTGGGCCACACATCGCCATGGTGATCAACTGATGGTGGTTTTTTGTTGCTTGATAGGACCAGTTGATGGTCAAAGATGGCTATCAAGATTGGACTTTAGCATCATAAATTGATGGTCAAAATTGGCTCGCTAAGACTCGCTTATCAGAAATGTCGGCAATTGATCTTATAATTGTTCGTCATTATCCCCTATTCTTGGTTGGTTAATATTGACCCATAGCCATCTTGATAAGACCAGTTGATCATCATACATTACACGCTTGATCATTTAAATTGGTCGAACTATGCCCTATAGCACCGTCGCTGCCTCAGTGCTCACGGTCTACCAGCTGCTCCAGCAAAGTGATCCACTGGAAAGTGGTTGATCAGTTGAGCACTGTAGCTTGAATTGACTTGATCATGAGATTATTATATATCTTTAGCAGATATGTAGTTGAGCATTGATCGTTTATATCTATGAACATGATCATTTGATAGTTATGAGGTATGAAGAATTGATAAGATTGATCATTGATAAACATCCTCATTGATATTAGCTAAAGTGATCTATTGATTGTTATGAGGTATTAACATATCATGATCATTGATGATTGATCCACTAAAGTTGATACATGAAATCATCCGCCATCTCTGGGATCGCTTAGGGAAGCCATGTCCGGGTGGATCTGATCTAAGGCTCCCCCCTAACGGTGCTTCCACTGAAGCGCCGCCGCCATGGCCTCGCCGTGCCCTGGCTTCCTGGAGCGTGGCGGCTGGCGAAGTGGAAAGGGAGTTTTGATACGAAGGATGGACGAGTTCATTGAGATATTTGTCTCTAAATGAACTAACAAAACAAAATAAATAGATGAGTAACAAGGAAAAATGAATATGAATCTATATGTATATATATATATATACATATATACATGTGGTTCACACATACAAACATGTGTATATACGTATATTTGAAGGCTAGGCTCGTGTGCTTAGTGATCATGTCAATCCGTGGAACAGATCCATAGCATGTTTGAAAGTCAATATATTTGTTGTTGGTGTTTGTGTTGTTGCGGTTGTGGTTGTGGTTGTGGTTGTGGTTGTGGTTGTGGTTGTGGTTGTGGTTGTGGTTGTGGTTGTTGTTGTTCTTGTTCTTGTTCTTGTTCTTGTTCTTGCTCTTGTTCTTGTTCTTGTTGTGCTTGTTGTTGTTGTTGTTGTTGTTGTTGTTGTTGTCGTTGTTGTTGTTGGTGTGGTTGTTGTTTTTGTAAATGTATGTATGCATGAAGAGCATGTTATACGTTATGAGTTTACACGGAGCACACTGCTGGTAAATATATGTCTTGACTGCCATATCCAAATGTCGATGCTTTAATGCCGAACCCTTTTTGGGCAGATACCATCTTTTGGCGGGTCCGCGCACGCTGCCAAACACCCGCATGGCATCTAAGGTACATTTCACGAATTCTCCTTCGGTCGGCTATGCATCAGCAAGGCAAGTGGACACATGCAATGAGCCTCTCAATTCCCTCAAGAGCTTGCTCTCATCGAATCGAATCTCGATTGGGATGGGACTATCGAGTCCAGCTCCAGGCTTCAGCAGCAGATGACTACCCACTACCAACCAACGACTAACCCACTACTAACCCACTACCAAGCATTCCTAACCAATTCCCAACTAACCCATCCTAACCAACCAATTCCCAAGCATCCAGGGGACTGGCCATGGCCCCCCCTGGCCATGGCCCCCCCCCC
>VSDK01015932.1:75243-92448 GCA_009767595.1 Symbiodinium kawagutii
CAGGCCGTCCAGGGCCTGCCACGGGAGCCACCACGGGAGCTCCAGGCGCCCGGTGGGGGAGCTCCCAGGGGGTGGAGAGCTCCAGGGGTTGGTGGAAGTTGTGGTGGTGAAATGGTCGCAGAAATGCACTGTTTGGGTTGTTTGATGGTCAATTTGGATGGGAATTTGGCTGGTTTGGTTGTGGTTGATGGTTTTGTTCAAATTGGATGGCTTGCCGTGGTTAAGTGAGGAGTCACACAATTGATGATTCATTGATGCCTAATGGTTGGCCGGTGATGAAGGAATGATTCATTGATGGCCAAGTAAGCGCATAGTAAGTGTTAATTGTTGGTTCATTGATTGGTTGGAGTCAGCCATGAACTGTTGGTTGATGATCATTCTGGTTGATGATTGATCATCATTAATTAGCGAAGGTTAGTAGCTCTTATTGATGGTTCATGATGTCAAATGAAGGATTAATTGTCCAATTCTCAACAGCGGTGCTTCCGAACAGTGAACTATGACTCAACAGGGTGCAAGTATGCTTCATATAATTTGTCTAGAAAATGATATAAATGAGGCGCTTGATTTTTGAGCTCCTGCCATTTATAGCGTGCCAGAACTCCACATCTTGGTCATGGGATTTTTGAGCCGTTGCCGAGCGTGCCAGAACTCCACATCTTGGTCAGTCATGGCATGTTCCACCAGGCCCTGGCCCTGGCGGCGCCTGCCGAATGGCCTTCCGCTCATGGCACAGCTCACGCACTTGTCGGACCAGGTACTCCACTTCGGAGTCGCCCGTGCGAATGCCTCAGCTGTCAGGGAAACCCATGGGATCTCCGCCGTGTCCCCCCAAGCAACCAGCCCAAGGCCTAGCCCCAGTCCAAGCTGTTCGTTTAAGGGCGATGTTCAACAGCATCGTTGATGCGAAGGACAACTAATGCTGGATGTTCATGGCCACAACATTCCCGGAAGCAACTCCGATGATCAGAGCTCAACAAATATGAAAGGCGCAGAGGCATAGAAGCAATGATCTCAAAGAAACGAGGGAAAACAGCAGGTACCGACAAAATCCAAAAAGGTTCCCTTGGTCAAGTGGTGACTTTAAATTTACCAACTTTTGTGGTTTGCAGATTGAGCGGGGCCGCGGAAAGTGTCAGCTTGGGACTCTGCAGTCGATGGGAGTAACTTGCAGCTGTTCCCCCAAAGAACCGCCTGAATCTATGGCTGTTGAACCTGGCAGAAACGGTCCCTTAGGTTGCTTGGGAACAATCAAATCTAAAGGTGTGCAATCAAACGAACACCAACAAACCAAGTAACCAAGCTCACCAACCAACTAACTCAGCCAGTAACTTGAAGCGTTGACCCTCAGCCGGCCCCTGTTGTGCCAAGTTGCTGCTGCCACTGGCGCTTTGGCGCAACGAACCCGGCAGAGACGATCGGCTGATGGACGGACACGATGAGGTCCGGGACAAGGAGACCACCTCGTCTCTGCGGAGGTCCTGAGGTCGCCCAGTGGTTAGTCGATGGTCGGAGGATGGCTTAGAACCATGGCACCATAGGGACATGGGGACGGGTTACAACCCATGGTTGGTAGTGGCTAGTAGTGGTTAGTATAATGGTTCGTAATGGCTACTAGTAGTCTACTGGTAAAGCAACAGTTGATCATAATCAAGGGTTTATTGTGAGCAATCATGGATGATCTTGGATGACCAATCACAAACCGAACTCTTGGTTCGATGAGGGGGATTCTTCGCCCAACTGACTGTTCATGGGGTTCATTGTACCCTGTGAACGGGGAACTTCTACTGACTAACCAGAAAACTAATAGGCTACGAAGTTGGTGGGTCTCTTCCATGGTTATGGCCCAAGATCCAATCAGAAAAAGCCAAGCAGTTTGCTCAGAAAATCTCAGCGGGCAGAAATGGAGCTTTGATGGCTTTCACAACTGCGACACCTTTACATCCCGCTGTTCTTTCGGAGATCTGAGTTCCTATTTGGTAATACATCTTGTTGTTCTTACGAGCATGTGTTTCAAAGATGATGAGAGCAACAACCTTGATATGCAACCAACCACTATATTGCATTTCTACCCACCATCATCCCAAGCAGGGATTTGATATTGCCTTGCAACTATGAACCAACTGTCCTCCAATCCACGGTACATGAAGACTTCAGAAGACCCCAATCCCCTCCAAAAAGAGGAAAATAGACCGGAACTGCTTGATTGAATGGTCAACTCTGGCTTTGAAAACTCATCTGATTGTGGCGAAATCGAGGTTGCTTAAGGCCAAGGTGTAGTTGTGAGATCCAACTGCAACCCTTTCGAATCCCTTCCTCCTAGTGGTATACAAAAGGGACCCACAACAACAAGATACATGGTGCCAATCGCCTACTCACCAAGCGCGCCGTGGCACAGGCATATGCTGCATGGGGGATCCTTCACTCATGGCTACAGAAGCTGTTGGAGTTGGGATGGACATGGATGGACCCATGTCTGGTTGCGTTCCAAGAATACAACCAACAACACCCTGCCACCCAAGAATGAATGCTTGATGCGGACCCAACCATGCACAGGCGTGCCGCTACACCACTGGTTGCTTCCCGGGAAGGTCTTGATGTGATTTGGGGAAGGGATTTCTAAGCCGAGTATGAAGATAGATTCATGTGGGATCCACTAGGAACCACCATCCATCATCAGCTAACCATCAAAAACCATCAAGATCAAAGCAACAAACCATGTCATCAAAGCATGGTGATCAAATATCATCAATCATCAAATAGCCTGCCTCATCATTACCATGATTACCCATCATGAACCATCACTAACCACCATTAACAGTGCTTATCTTGTAACCCCTATAAATGCACAAAAATCCCCGTAAATCCTATTAACCATCATTAACCCTGGTAAAATCCATCCAAATCCCTTAACAATCCACCATCAAGCACCACGAAGCATCCAGCACCCCACCAGCCATGCCACCCCTGGCGTCCTTCTCCGTGGCGAGGCCCAGTGCCGCCAGATGGTCGTTTCGCTCATGGCGGGCCATGAGGAGCTGGTCCAGGGTGGCCGTGTGCCCAAGAACTGCTTCGGAAGTGGTGACTAATCATCGACCATTACAAATCATTAGTCACTAAGCCATCATGATGGTGATGAATGACGGTTGATGATGGTGATTAATGATGGTGATTGATGATGGTTGATAGCATTTATAGGGATGTTTAAGGATTTATAGGGTTATAAGCACTGTTACTGATTGCTGGTACTGGTAAATGATGATAATTGGTTAATAATGATGGTTTGATGGTTAAAGACTGGTTCATGATGGTTATTGGGGGTTTCATGATGGTTCATGGGGGGTTTGATAGACTGGTTCATGCTGGTTGATGGCTAAGGGTTTCATAGTGAGTGATGTTTCAGGATGGTAAAAATGATGGTTGATCAAGAGTGTTGATGGTTGATCAATGCTGCATTGTAAACGCTACTTCTCCTGGTTGCCCATGTAAAAAATGGTGATGCTTACCCACTCTTTTTGCTTGGGAAACAGCTTAGCCATGACCGTCGCCATGACCGTCGCCATGGGCTCCCAAGTTCTGGTTCAGGTGGATGCCTGGTCATGCTTGGCCAGCCCTTTCAAGGGCTCATGGGACGCTCCAAGCAGCTGAGCGCGGCAGTGATGTTTTGTCAAGCTTGGGCAAGGGCTACTCCTGGTAACTCCCAACCGACAGCCAGCAAGTGTTGGGTTGTTCTTTTTCGTCAGGTTGCAAGTCGTCCATCTCAAAATGGTCGGAATCAAGCATCATCAACTGAGACGAGCACCGGGTACGCATCATGAACCGTGATTAAGCATCACTAACAATCAAATAGTTCATCATCATCGTCATCGTCATCGTCATTGTCACTATTATCATCATCATAATCATCATCATCATCATCATCATCATCATCATCATCATCATCATCATCAAGTATCATCAAGTATCATCAAGTGTCATCATGATGAAATCAGTATCATCACTAGTAATCAATCATTAATCACCATGAGTAAGGAATCATCATCAAGCATCTTCAAGCATTCAAGTATCATGGGTCCATGCGGGTTCACTCTGAGATTGTCACTTGGTCCAAAGACAAGTTGAACCACTGGGCACCCCAAAAGGCCAAGAGAAATTGATATGGGTTTACTGCTGCCAGTCTGACCCATGAGATTTTCTTTGAGTGGTGTCCAAGCAGAAGTCCAACCGACCTCTCTAGGAACACCCCGGCGAGGATGAATTTCTTCCCTTTGCAATACACCGATTTGCACTTTACTAGCTCGGGGGGACTCACCTTCGGGAGGGACCCCCGTGGAACGGTCCACCTGTGTTATACAAATGGCAGTAGGTCAGTTCACCCGGCTAGTCCCCCTGGTTCCCCTATCAATAAGCACGCTATTTTCCCTATCAAATTGTTGGTGAACTTATCGCCCCAAAAAAATGGGTTGGTTGAATGCTGGTCCCATAGCCATCTCTTCCATGATTTAGGCACCCCAACGCGTAGTGCTGCTGTGACTGGCGCAAAGGACGAAGCTCGAAATTGCTCAGTGCCTGGGTAAGCAAGAAGCCCTTCTTGGGACCCGGTGGTTCAAACCTACAGTGGTTGATACTGGCCAATGATGATTGATAGTGACTGATGATGTCCAAGGATACTTCATAATGGCTTCTAAGTTATCATACGGTATAATGAATAATAACCAACAACCAACAACCAACCATTTGTATTCTTGCTTGCACTGGTTGATTAAATACTTGGAAATCCATAGGAATTCTGCAGTGTCACCGGTCGAATTTCTCCAAGAGCCGATCACCCTGTGGAGAGCTGGTTGAACCACTTGCTAGTTGCAAGTTTCTTGGATCCCAGCAAGCAGAATTTCTGAGAGAAAAAACTGTTTGGTTCTTACCCTCTCGCACATTCGGTAGGTCCAGTGGTCCGAACTGCCAGCCAACAAGCTTGTGTGGGCTAGCAGTGCGCTAGTTTGGTTCTTACCAACTATGATGCATCCTAGCCACGACTGGTTCCTATTCCCCCCATGATGCTCCCATCTATCCCCATCTTCAACTCCTTGGCCCCAAGGGAGAATCTCTGTTGCCAACCAGACCACATCCACCATCCTACGTTCCGGACTCTAGCCATGAGTTGGTCGCAGCTGGTACAGCGGGTCCTGCTGTGAACCACATCCCTTTTGAGAATGATGATTGGTCAGATAATACTGTATGTTTCATACTGATATTTGTGTGTGGGTGTACTGATATGCGTGTCTCTCTTGTTGGCAATTTCTCCAGTATTGCTTTGATTTAGGGTGCATCAACAATAATTCGTCATATATCTATCTGTTTATCTACCTATCTACCTATCTACTTATCTACCTATCTACCAATCTACCTATCTGTCTGTCTATCTATTTATCTGCCTACCTACCACAATTCCTCACTGTTGGTGATATCCCGACTACTATTCTCAGTTCTCGATTTCACATCATATATAAAATCACATGATGGAAAAATGCATATACATATATATGTATACTGTATATACATGAATATCTACTATATAGATTTCTATACATCTCCCAATTTCTACAGCATTCTTCGTTGTATCACCCCTGGCTACGTCCTCATTCTTCACTTGTCACCCATGCGAGGCGCCCACCCCAGCCCTCCGCAACGAGTCCCACAACAGTGACACCTCCGTGACATCCAGGTCTTGTCTCAGGTACTTCCACACCAAGCCTCGAAGCCAAACGAAGCTACGCGAAGCGCGAAGGATGAGGCACCCACCATGGCTGGTCGTGGTTTACTGCTTGGTGGTGCGAACAGCCACCCCGTCGTGAAAAATTATGCGCAAGTCAACCACCAACTAGTTGATGATACCAGGGAAAATAACAAATGTTTGAAACCATCAACCAGTTCATGGTAGAGGATACCAAGCAACAATTATGGTTCATGGATCTTCGATTGACTAGCTTCTGAACTGGTCAAATAGTATGGATCTTCCTTTGGCAATAGTTGATGATGGCTATCAATGTCAGATCCATACTGATAAACAAGCACCGGCCAACTATCGACCACTTGGATTAGGCTGGTGTCTGTTGTTAGACAGCTATAATGGTTGTAAATAAACCAACTATTTTAGATGGATGATCTCTTCAGTTGTTGATGGTCAGTCAACCATGACAACCATCATAACCAACTGTATTGTTTGATTATGACCTGTGTAAACTCAAAATATGCTTATTATAATCCAGTATCTAAACAGTCGGATCAACTTGTAACTACAAATTTCATCTGAGATGAATAAACCATCATAAGCAACTCTCACTGTTGGTTCTGGCTATTGTTGGTTCCTATTGCGTAACGCCCACGACCAACCCACATCATCATGAAGATCCTAGCCGACCGCCAGATCGTTGGGAAGGTGGCAGAGCCACTAGCTGCAAATTTTCAAAGCTGGACCTGGTACGAGCCAGTGGGCTACCCTTGAGTGAACTAACATGGCAGTGGAAAATCCACCATAAATGGGTAAATGGATGATTTCCCAGGGTTTTGGTAAGAAAATGGTGGCTTTTCCATCATCACGTTGGTTTACCAGAGGGTAATCATGATTGCCTTGTACCACACGTCACCCGGGTTGGTTTCCCCCTATTTAGGGCTGGCAACTACCAGGTACTACGAGGGTGTCTAACTTGGACCCTGTCCCCAGCCCACAGTGACTGGGATCATTGGATGTCGCCCCCCGGCTGCGTCCACGGAACTGGGGAGCTCTTTCGACTGTCGCCCGGAACTTCCCGACAGGTAGGCGGTCGCCTCGAGGAGGACGGGCTGCCGGTCGCTGTGGAGAGGGTCTCTTAGGATTCGGATGCTTACTGATGGCTTGCCAACCACTCAGGATGGTGGCCAGGATGGCACTTCTACAATCATCATGGCTATCTTCCAGAGAAATGGGGTCCGTGTGTGCCACATCCAATGAAAGTCGCGTGTTGTTTTTTTCCAAGGAATGCAAAAAGCTGGAGAGCACCCTTAACCATGCTCAACCATTCTTAACCATCATTCAAAACTATCAACCATTATTAACCATTCTTAACCATGGTTAACCATGACTCAACAATCCTGTAAAGCCCAAGGGAAAGGTGCCCACTTGCCATGAGTCGATCTCACAAGCTTGACATTGATATCAAGACATGAACCATCATGAAACGCTTGCCAAGTTAGTCGCCTGGGAAACTGCACAAGCGGAACCTAGGTGCCCTAAGAACTGGTGGAGCATACGACTCATGAGTCGTCGTCATGGCGGACAATGACCACCTTTGTGGTCATCCTGGTCAGCGCAACCATTCGTAAAACAGGGATCGATCAGCAAGCCGCCGTAGCGATGCTTTCCGATTGAATCAATGATCACAGGGTGGTTCCTCAAGTCATAGGGGTACCCGCTTAAAATCGCCGCAAAATGGTTGGTTTATTGCTATAAATGATTAATAATGGATGATAACCGGGGGTACCCCTATGACTTAAGAAACACTCACATGGTTTTCTCCACAAAATCATGCCGTTGTTCACCATCAGGATCGACCTTCATTAGCCAAGCCTAATCAACAATTTACCATCACCATTCTTCCACCAACATCTTACTTGGCCATGAGCCATGAGTCATTAAGCACAGCAAAATCACTAGCCATGAACCCTTAGTCCCCATGGTTCCCCCATCATGAACCATCGTTTTCCCTATGAACTTGTTGGTGAACAAATCTGCCATTGTTGTCGGTTGATTCAAGCCTTGACCAACAGGCAATTGACTGGTATCTACCCCTAGCTAACTGGTCCTGGAGCGTCGTTAAATTAGATATGAACTAAGTTATAAGTGGTTAGGTGCCTACTCTGTAGTAAATTCATTAGCCATCAACCGTAGCATATCAATCATCAACCATATTTAATCATCAACTAATCGTCATCATCAATCATCAGACATCACCTCTCACCATCACCAACAATCAGGAACCATCAATTCTCATCAACTCAGCATCAAGCATTAGCATTAAGCATCATTAATTAACCATCATTCACATTAGTAAAAATTTATTAAAACCCTCAACAATCAATTAGAATCCATTACAAATCCTATTCTCATCATTAACCATCATTGTCATCACCATCATTAACCATCACCAACCATCACCATTCACCACCAACCATCACCGAGGCGCCAGGGCCACATCGATGGTTGGCGAAATGGAGCAATAGCTGGACGGCTTGGCATCACCTGGCAGCCCGGTGGTTGGTGGTGGTTGATGGATGGCTCATGATGGTTGATTCAGGATGGTTAATCTCATTAACCATCATTAAGCTGGCGTTTAATGGGGGTTCATGGTGCTTAATGGTGGTTGATGATGGTAATGATGATTAATGCTGGTTCATGGTGGTCAATGATGGTTAATTAACACTAATGATTCAACCTTGATGAGCCACCAAGCATGAGCCTTTCATGGTGGTGAATGGTGGTTGATGAATGATTGATGGTTCATGAAGGCTGAATTCATCATGGCTAATCATGGCTGGTGGTTCATGATGGCGAATGGTGATTGTTATATAAGTCAATTATGCCGAAAAATGGTTTTGGGGGATGGTGAATGATGCTTAGTGGTGGTTGGTTCATGCTTGCTGGTGAACAAAGGTGAATCAACAAGGGTGGCATTACGGCTCATGATGGTTGTGAATGGTGGTTGAAGTGAATGATGTGAGGGTCAATCAACTGCTTGACGATTGGTGGCGGTTGATGTTTGCTGGTTGTTAATGACCTGAATGAACTGCTTAGCCATTGATGAACTGGTTTTTGGCAACCAAATTTGTGGCGAAATTAATGGCAGTCATTGATGATTGGGGATCCAATCACTGCTGGTAGCTTTATGAACTGGTGATCATGCATGTTCATGATTGATGATTGGTGGTTCAACAGTTCAACAAGCAATAACCAGTGACAAGCTGCAACCAATGGTACCGGCAATGTTGATGGTTCTCCCAAGCTATTCTTGCCGGTGAAACGGGTGGTTATGAACCAACAAACTGTATCCTATCGTTGTTGCTACTAATCAATTTACCAACTAAGTCATGGTCATGAACCACCGGAGGCAGCATGTCACCAAGCCGTTAGTGGTATGTCGTGGTCACCAAAAAGGTGCTGCAACCTGACCGGTGCTGACAGCTGTGATTCGTGACCTGAAGGGCCTATCCATGGGATCATGATGAGAGTCACCTGGGAAAGTATCTACCCGCAGGATCCTACAGGGTGTCCCTTGTGCAAACTGATGACTGGATACACCCTGTTTTTGCCGATGAATTGTCCCTCAATAGCCATTACTGGTTATGATCTTTTGGATCATCTAGCATCATCAGCCATTCCCAAGCCTGACCGCAGCAACCGTGGCATTTGGAGCTACGACTCAATCTGCTTTGATTGGATTGGTAATCATAAGCCGGGGCACCTCAACATATCTAGAAAGCCCCATGGAACTCCACACATCCCAAGCATCACCACTCATTCCTGTAAGCACTTAGGAAGTGGCTACTATCCATCAAACTCACCAATGGGCTAGTAACCACTAACTGGGAGTTAGCTTTGGAACCCATTAGTGATCGTGAAACTAAGCAATGGTTAGTGGTTTGAAACTGAAACTGATTTGTAACCACTTATTAGGTGCTGATAAAGACCCTTTGTTAGTTACCCTTCTTGACCCTTTGTAACTGGTCACTAATGGGTTACTAACCATTCCGTTGCGCTTGCTCAAGCAGCAGCACAAATGGCACCGTTGCGCTGCTTCTGCGAAATCAAGGCCAACTGCAAAGCCCGTAGTGCCTAGGTGAGCGGTGACCGATGGTTGGGTTTCCGCTGACCTTTGAGGGCGACCACCAGTACTTGCCACCGTACTAGGATATTCAAGGTAGGTTGATGGCCCTTGTTTTACATCTATTATCTGTGCATTCTATCGTTCGTTTAGGTGTTTCGGATACCTTTTCATTGACGGCTATTGACCACGATTGATGGCTATTGACCACGATTGCAAGATGGCCCCAATCACAGCTATTGATTAATGATCATAGAAACCATCACTACAAGATGGTCATTAGTTATAGATTATTCAATCAGTCACTGATGATAGACAGTACGATCATCGTATCCTATGCATAACTGTACATGATAGTTACAATATGACTATTGACCGTGATTCCTCGGCTAGTATGGTTCCGCCTTGGAAAAACCCAGCTAAGCAACGGGGTGAAAATCCAACAGTGCATAGTATAGTGCCTAGGTAATCCTCTCCACTGTACAAAGTCGTTGATGTCCGAATGTACCCAAACCTCAGGCAGCAGCCTTCTTCAAACATCTGAGCCAATGCCAGCCAGGAAGAAGGCAACTTGCCAGGCTTGCTTGATTCACTTGACAACGTGTGGATACACTGAGCAGCGGAAATGCAGCTGTGCAAAGCATTGATTGATACACCTACGTTGGTGTTGAGGTTGGCCTTGCTGCGATTTGTGGTAAAAACATGAACGATTGCGGATATAGCTGTGGCTAAGACTACTGACGGCTCAACAGTTCCTTTCCAATTCCTGCTTTCTTCACTCAAAGGAATTGGGCATAGGAAATAGCAGCAAGATGCAGGAAGCAGCATCATTCAAGCCAGGAGCTACAACTACTACAACTGCAACATCCGCAACCGCCACCCAGCAGACACACGGCCCAAACAGCCAGCAAGGGCAGCTCCAGCCCCCTGTGCTCCCCAGCTGTTCCCTCCAAGTAGTGGACGACCTTCAGAAGATGTCGTGCCTGGAACGCCCCTCATCCACGGGCTGTCGCCAGGGGTGTCACGACTGGCGCACGACTCCCGCGGCATCACGACTTGGCCATGTCACTGCTGGGTATGAGATTCGAATTGACATCAACTACGACATCGTAAAACCTGTGAGTATGAACAACTCTCACGGACTGGGCAGGGGCAGCAAAGCATGCCTGACATGGACATTTACTTTTTTGTGTATCCAAAGTTGAAGATAAAATGTGAACAAATCAAAACATAGTAGCTGATGGGACAGATTCCACTTTGAAAATGCACACGACAAACTCAATAAGCCGGGTGTGCGAGGTCGAATCCAGAAAACTACAACGTATAAGCAACCAACAAACTAAGACCCACAAGCAACACTGGGGATCTACTGGATGGGCCTATCCATCAAATAAAGTGTATCCCACGATCCCCCATGTACGCAGCCCGGGTCCCGTTGATGGTGGGACCCCTTCTTGATAAGCCTGGGCAAGGAAACCTGATGGAAACTACGCAGCCACCCACTGCCAATGATCTGCGTGGGGGTCAGTGGAGGCCCTCCGACCTGGTGCTTAGGGTAGCAAGGAGCCTTACCTGGTGGTGCTCAAGATGCTTGGGGCTCTTCTCAGGGTAGCTCCCAATCATGCCAGTACATGCCAGTACCAGCTCACTAGTTGGTGATTCACCGTCAAATATATGGGGGTTATTTATCGATAATATATGAATCTCTCATTAGGAAGGGTGTGATCTGGGTGTTCTAGTCATACAGCTACAATCATTTCCAACGGCCACCATCATGAGAGGTACCTTCACGACTCAGGAAACAAGTATGTGAAAGTCAGCGGTCCTCTACATAGTCTGCATGAATGCAGCCGTACATGACCGGCGTACCCCCAAGTGACCAGTCCAACACGAGACGTCTTAGTCAATCATCTGGGGGGATCATGCTAACATTGGTGAGCTGCCCGTTGATCAATCGCCACAATGATCAACTCATCGGTAAAAATAAACAACCCAAAAATATCCAAAAATTATGTTAGATTGGAGTTAATGTGTGGTGACCCTTGATAAACAATGGTAGTAAATCAATGAAACCCCGCAAAATACAGGTGGCAGTGGGTCAAAACCCTGTACCCCTGCTTCCACCATCATTCACAATTGTTTTCCCTATTATTGTTGGTCCTTGTTCCCCATTATAAGTTGATCAATATTGACCCATAGCCAGGTTGACACTGAGGGGATCCCCATGAAGATCCTCCATGGCCCACTGCCTCCACGATCTGCTTGATCAAGTCCAGGTATGGCTCATCGAAAGGGGTCTGGCGAAGGGGTGGCCGTTGGGTCAGGCAGGTGGCTGGATGTTGGCTGATGTTGGCTGATGTTGGTGGATGTTGGTGGATGTTGGTGGATGTTGGTGGATGTTGGTGGATCTCGGTTGATGTCAGTTCATTCCGGCTGGGTTGATGTTTTGTTTCTGGTGCCTAGTTGATGTGCATTTCAACTGGAAAAGACTCGACCATTTTGACCTCGACCCTGCGGTATTGCTGCTCCCCGGCCCGAAATGATCTCAGAAACTGACGCGATCAAACCATTGCAGCCACCCCTGTACGATCCGCACCGATCGATCACGAACGCTCAGGTGCGTGGCGGCTTCGGCGTGGATGATTGACAGGTTGGTTGCTGATTTCAAGCCCCTAAAAAAATTAGGAGAATATGAAGCCAGCAACAAGCGCATCTGTTCAATCACCATGATCTCCATGCTGGAAGCCAATATCAGTCAACAGTTTCCGAGGTCCCGTCAGAACCACTGCAAGGTGGGAACCACTCACGAGAAACATCACCTGAATCATCACATATTCAAAAAGATGATGTTAAACTTTCAGGTTGGTTTAACAAGGCATAGGTGTTCTTGTGTAGACTTGATCGCAGTTCGCTTCACTGGGGAAGCTTTGACTTCAACCTACCTGGAAAAGCACCCGCAGGCAGGTGACAGTTAGTACGGCATGGGATGTCGAACTTACACCAACCGAGGCATTTCTATCCTTGAAGTGACAGAACTTCTGATGAGGCTCAAGTACAATGAGAATATATAGCAGCTCATAATTGACAAGAATGGAGGTGCAACCGCAAATGCACAAATCATTCATGGCCGAAGCGAGAACAATCACGAACAAAAAAGCAATTGTCGGCACATAATGCATCTTGCGGTTCATTGTGAACCATGATGGCATAGCAGGTCAAACTGGAGAACAAACAACAACGAGAAGAACGAACGAACGAACGAACGAACGAACGAACGAACGAACGAACGAACGAATGAACGAATGAACCAACGAACGAACCAACGAACCAACGAACGAACGAACCAATGAACGAACCAACGAACGAACGAACGAACGAACGAACAAACGAACGAACGAACGAACGAACGAACGAACAAACAAACAAACAAACAAACAAAAATGCATGAGCAGGAAAAGGGTTCACGCTGGAAATCATTCGGAGAACTTGTGGAACCTCTTTGGAAAAATGTGAATTCCAAACGACACAGTGGAAACGCACCAGGAAAAAAGAGAGTCCAATTCCTTTCCCACAAAATGACCGATAGAATCAAACAATTGGAAAAGAAAGGACTGAAACCATAGGGATAGATCACTGACATAATGATACATATTAGCAAGCATCGTGATAGAATGGGATACTATATGTACATATATGTACATATATAAATATATATATATATACATATATAGGTGTTTCTCAAAGTAGGAATACCCCAAAATCATCCAATCTAAACCATCTGTGGTCATAAACCATCCATAGCTTTGGGGTTCCCCCCATTCTAAGACACGACAATTTCTAAGTCAAAATCTATCATGTCTAATCCCATTTATTAACCATATGGCTGTGGGTCAAAACCCCGTACCCCTGGTTCCCCCATCATCAACCATTAGTTTCCCTTATTGTTGTTGGTCATTATCCCCTTTATTGGCTAGTTAATATTGACCCATAGCCATATATACTCGAAAAAACACCGACCATCCCGTCGGGATCCGCCCGCATCATCGCCTCGCTGTGAAGGCTGGTCTTAAGTTCCAGCCTTGGAACGAGGTTTCTGGAGGGTTTGCATGTCTGGAAGGGTAGCGGAGATATGACACACCACCACCACCACCACCACCACCACCACCAACAACAACAACAACAACAACCAGAAGAACAAGAACAAGAACGAAAACAAGAACAAGAGCTAAGGATATGTTGCTCAGTCCGTACATGGCGAGTTTCCAAAAAACTGATCTTTGTTCCGCGTCAAATGATCATAGTTTGGGATCTGGGCTACCGGTATTGTGTGTTTGCATCCAGCGGCTTTCCACTTCAACATGGTTTATGTGTTTGTAGGATAGGCGTGTTTCCTCCAACCTTCGTTCAAAATGCAAAGTTCGCCACCAGGCGCTTCGGAAGCAAAAATGCAGCAGGAACTTTGATGGTGACTGAAGTGTCTGCACCAGGGTCCGTGTTTGAAGTTCAGGTCGTTCCACACCACGATTCAATATGATTTTCTGTCAACAAGTTCCATGGCAATGCGGTGGTGATGGTTCATGACCACGGGAATATCCAATATATATATATATATATATAGATAATGATTTTTGCTGGCATATCTACTTACTCTTGTTGCTTGCATCCCCGATAGTCTTTGTCAATCCCTGTTGTTGTCCGCTGATCCGCATGGTTGTGAGTCAATCACCGCCAACAATTCTTGATCGGCGCTGGTGTCGGCTGATGTTCGTCAGTACGCAAACACCGAGGATTCGGGCTCCAAGATATCCACGATGAAGAAACGGTCCTCCAGGGTGATTACCTTAGACACCATGAAAGCAGCTCCTGATGCCGAATTAGTTCGTACCGGCCCAGGGAGATGTTCTCGTTGATAACCGTCAAGCGACCCGAGTCTGCACTACCATGACTGCTACTTGGCCTTGTCAAAAAATCGACCGGATTCGGGGAAGCGACGTGCCACACAATGACCGGTATCGAGTGAAATGATGGGATAGAAGCAACTCCAAGTTGGCTCATTTGGATGGCGGTGTTTTGCGGTGCTGTACTCTCTGGGGGTTGTCATGGACACCCAGTGATCCGAAGAATCAGCAGCCCATCCGCCGCTCCTATCGTTGCTTGGTACCCTATTCCTTGCATCAACTATAGCTTCCCACTTCCAAATCTGCAGCTTTTTTTTCAACCAGATTTGGAACACCCAACAAATGCGATGCTGGGCAACAGAATCTAGTTTAGAACCACATCTGTAATTTTGGCAACGAGAAGACAACCAAATCCGTTGATAGCCATATTACTTTGGGTTTTCCCCATTGACTTACCAACCCTTCGCAATTTGTGTGAATACATCATTCGTTAAAACAAACATAATCAGGATAAATTGAAGAGGACCTTTATAGACTAAAAATGATACAGATTAAATCATACCTAAATAATCAATTGGATTCATTAATACTACGTATATTACTAAGAAATATCATATTCACAAGTATTGAATAGTATCGATAGGTGTATTCCTATACTATAAATGGAACTACCCTCCTATTGCTGTGCCAATTTACTCGTTGACAATTCATAACGATCAACCAATCGAAGCATCGAAGGCCATGATTAATTTAGCCGCCACTAGCACGAAAAACCATGGGTGTCGATCGTTGACCAAACAATCGATTGCAAAACATGGCCATAGTTGGTGCAAGGCTGAATCAACCCACAAGCACGATTGCCGTGTTGCCCATTTGCCATGGCTGATGATGCCCCTGGTTTTGTTGGTTACGTGCTAGTTTCTATTGCATGATTGGATGTGGTCACCTGTGTATATCGAACACATTTCCATGATTTACACGCACAAAAGCTAACTGCATTTATAAGAACATATATATATATATATATATACATATATATCGGAAGCTAGATATAGATATATGCTGCATCAAATCAACATCAAGGTAGACAAAGGCATGGACATAGTGGTTTCTCAAGTCATAGGGGTACCCCTAGACCATCCTATATCAGTCATTTTTAGATGTGGCCGTGGGTCAAAACCCCGTACCCTTGGTTCCCCCATCATCAACCATTGTTTTCCTTATGATTGGTTGGTTAGAACCACCTATTCTTGGTTGGTTAATATTGACCCATGGCCATATTTATAGTAATAAACCAGCCATTTTGGGGGGTCCCCTGCGGCTTGAGAATGATCCATGGCCGGCCCACATCCACATCCACTGCCACGAGACCACCAGCGCCGCCCGTGCATGCTTGTCGTGGTAGCCATCGAAGCATCTCCAACTGAGACGACAGAAGTGGGGACCCGTCTGGGTACAGTTTCATGCTCATAGTGGCTGTAGAATGCTAGATAAATAGTATAGATATGTCCATATATGTCTATATATGTCTATATATGTCCACATATGTCTATATATGTCTATATATGTCTATATATGTCTATATATGTCTATATATGTCTATATATGTCTATATATGCCTATATATGTCTATATGTGTCTATATTTGTCAATATATGTCTATATGTCTGTATATGTCTATGTATGTCTATATATGCCTATATATGTCTAGATATGTCTATATATGTCTATATATGTCTATATATGTCTGTATATGTCTATGTATGTCTATATATATATATATATAAATGTCGAAAAAAAGGTTGTGAATGTGCATATTCTACACATACATAATATTCTGTGACTGTGACTCATTGTGTTTTTGCTGCTGTGTATCTCGTGAAAATCATGGTTCATGTTCATGCTTAACGAATGCTCAATTGTTCACAATAGGGAGTCATTGTGGCTAATAAGCAGTTCATGATACATCATACATGTGTACATGTAAACTTGTATGTCTGTGATATCCCCACTTGAGCGGCTGGTGACTTTGCCTCACCAAACTTCGTTCTTTCGCAACCAGGATGGGATATGGCTGTGGGTCAAAACCCTTAGTACCCCTGGTTCCCCTATCATTAGCCATTGTTTCCCTTATTGTTGTTGGTCATTATCCACTATTATTGGTTGGTTAATATTGACCCATAGCCATATATAGCTGGTATATCCCTATAGTTGCTAGTTGTTATCCCCTATTATCATCCATTAACCAGCTAGTTAACCACTGGTTGGTTGGTTAATATTGACCCAGGTTGCACCCAGCCGTTGCCAGCAGCAGCTACCCGGCCCCAACCAGCTGCCCCCGCTGGGCAGGCCCCACAGCCACCAAAGTCCAATGGCTCTGGGTGTCTCCGTGTCCAGCAGCTTTCGGAGCTCATGGTAACCCTGGCGGTCAAGTGCGCTTGGCCCCCAGTTCA
>VSDK01015937.1:28160-44388 GCA_009767595.1 Symbiodinium kawagutii
GGACCAACATAACATTATGGGTGGGGAGATAAATGGTAGCATTTGACATTTTATAGTGAAATGACTTTTCCCCGGAACCAATTCTCCTGGGTGGGCCTGAGTGATTCTCAACATCGACCAACCATCTATAGTGAGAAACCATGAATTTGGGCCTGACAATGACAGCCAGAGACTTCAGCATTTCGCGCGGGAAATCAGGGTTTATAAAATGGGCGGACCAACATAACATTATGGGTGGGGAGATAAGTGGTAGCATTTGACATTTTATAGTGAAATGACCCTTCCCCGGAACCAATTCTCCTGGATGGGCCTGAGTGATTCTCAACATCGATCAACCATCTATAATGAGAAACCATGACTTTGGGCTTGACAATGACAGCCAGAGACTTCAGCATTCTGCGCGGGAAATCAGGGTTTATAAAATGGGCGGACCAACATAACATTATGGGTGGGGAGATAAATGGTAGCATTTGACATTTTATAATGAGATGACCCTTCTCCGGAACCAATTCTCCTGGATGGGCCTGAGTGATTCTCACCATCGATCAACCATCTAAAGTGAGAAACCATGAATTGGGGCCTGACAGTGACAGTCAGAGACTTCAGCATTCCGCGCGGGAAATCAAGGTTTTCAAAATGGGTGGACCAACATAACATGATGGGTGGGGAGATAAATGGTAGCATTTGACATTTTATAATGAGATGACCCTTGCGCTGACAGGACTTGCGGGTTCACAGCTCGAAGGCAAAAATCGGGCGACGTCCAGAGAGAAGATTGGGCTGCCAGGCATTGCTTGCCCGAATTATGTTAGCAACCAATGCAAAGTTTTTCACAATATCATTAGGCCACTGCCCTTGATAGCGTTTTTTGGCAACGATGTTGCATTCTATTGTTTTGGTTTGTTTTCATCTTTAGACATATATTGTACAAAGAGCCATACTCATACTCTGTATGATTCAGTGACCAGATAGATCTGAACTTAGCTAAACTTATTTGACAAGTAAAAAGATGGTAGGAACTATGTATTGAAAAGTTGTTTGAAACTTTTTTCGGGCCAACTGTTGGTAAAGCAAATGGAAAAATCATGTTTGCAAGAGATTTCGTTCGCGTTTCCGACGGTGTAGAACACCCGCTTGAAGAGAAGCAAGGAATAGGTGAACGAAACATGTGGCGAAACGAGGTCACAAGAGATTTCGTTCACCTAGGTTTCCGGGCCAAAAAGGAAACGGTTTGCAAAACTGTGTCTAGAAAAGAGTGTGCTCCCCGCGGTTTTCCGCAGAAACATCGAACAGTGTTTACTTCATCGGTGAAGCCCCTTGATGGAATGCCCCAGAGATGACATTCATCTTTGCAACCATCATGACCAGATAGATCTGAACTTTAGCAAAAAAATGCTCAGCAATGCTTTGAGTTTCCCTGCCCCCTCCATCTTTTCCATGGAGTTGTTTTATAAACTACTCTGACCAACTGTGTCCAAGTCAGCATAATCAAAAACCATTATCTTTATAAAATGGACCTACCAACTTCCAAACTTTCAGTTGTGCTTGGATACTAAATTGTTATACAATGACTAGCCAACATCTGCCATCATGCACCGGAAAAGTCCACGACCAGGCATATTTTTTATAGAATGTATGGTTTAACAAAACACCAGGATCCAAAACCCAAACACAATTACCAAATGTCTTTATGGAATGCACCTACCAACAAACCCAACCAATTGATATTTAGAGCGTTTAAGGCTATAAAATGGAAAACCACTGTTTTTATAGAATGCAAGTACCAGCAAATCCATGCCGTTCATGGTCTAATTTATGCATTTTTTGCTTTCTGCAACCAGCTCTCCTTTATGCAGTGACCCTGGAAATGCAATTTATAAGGGGTAAAGGTTCCCCATTTCATAAGGGACCATTTCATGGGGTATGAAATTATCTAGATGAAATTTGGGTAAAGCGCGGCGGGACACTGTCGAAGAATACAAAAACTTCATTACATTTACTTTTTTGTCAGGGCTTTCCACGGATTTGCCCTATACCCAATGTAGTGTTGGATAAGGATGAATTCTGAAAACTGTTCCCGAATCTTTCGAAACCATGTCATTGCATTCTAAATCTTTGGTGCCCCACGCGCACTAAGGCTCGTTGGAGTTGACAGTGGTCAAGAATCGTGCACACGGTAAGCACCTCTTGGCTGGTTCGCTGGCTGGCTTTTTGGTTGGTTGGTGGTTGCACTGCAGCTTGCACGCATATTTGAGCACATGCTGTACATATTCCAGTAATGGATATTCATTGTATCTACACACCTGGGTCATCAGAATTCCAAGTCGTATGACTGTATTGATGTCCGGCGCAAAAAATGGCAAAGCAAAGTTACCATACAATGGCCTTGTCAGGTGGCTGCCAAATGTTCTGAACAAAACCATTGCGCATGCATGGATAGATTTCAAACAATTTCTCTATAGATCTATGGTTCTACGGGCATATCTACTGTACTCATTTGTTGTTATGCGCGAAGTATGCCCACTCATTATGCTCTTTTGTTCGTATTGCCTGTGTCCAGCCATCCAACAGTGCCAATACCAATAAATATCATACTATCAACAACCAGGAATTATCTCAACATTTTCAGCCTCAACAATGCATTAATCATCAAATGTAGTACGCATCAACTACCCACTATCCACGTCATTGTGGTAAACATCGCCAAGTCCCGCGGTGATTTGAGAACCCATCATTGCCCATCAGGGAAACCATTATCTAAAAGCAGGGGTCAGTCATCATTGACCAGCATGGACAATCATCAGTAGCCATCATCTAATCAGCGGCCATTGCAAATCACTGAAACTAGAACTGAGGCGTTGGTACTCATACCATGGTTTAAGGCTCCCAACCTTTAGTATATAAGAAAATAAAACAGTGGTAAGACAATAACTGAAACAATGATTGACTGAAACAATGCTCCCAACGCTCCCAACGCTCCCAATGCTGATTCTTGACCACTGATACCATGCCATATGGTCTTCGTGCGGTTCGCTTGCCTGGTCTCACCTCAGAGCTTGCTTGCTGTCGCATGGGATGAGGAGAGTTTCCGAGGTTCACATGATCACCTTGGATCAGTGCTGGCCTATGGCAGTTTTGAATGTCATGCTACTACAAGGTGGGCCCCCAACCACTGAACTAAGTTAGTTAGTTCATACCTCATCTAACTAGGAGTAACTACCACTTACGGGGCTTATAACCCAACTTATCAGTGGTTGGGGGCCCACCTCGTAAAGACAAAGCACCAGGGGAGTGAAACTTGGACCAAAAAATGGCAGTAGTTGTGTTGGCCAGTTCCCAAGAATACACTCTGCTGGCTGCACAACACCTCAATAAATATGTTTCCCCTATTCATGTGACCATGTTTGAACATTTTTGCTGGTTGGCGGTTAGTTGCCCCCATTCAAAAAATATGCGCAAGCCAAGTAGAAACACCTGCCCAAGTAAAACCAAATTGTCGAAAATCATTCTTAAGATGCTTCAAAGATTTGAGAAACCACCAGCCAAATCATCAGCCAATGAATCATCCTCCTGATCATTGTGCATCCACCCAGCAAATCTTCCATAACTGGTACTTACCATGACTCCCTCTCTCCATCGCTCCATCCCCATCCAGGGTTTGAAAGTTATAACCATCTGTTTTATTAATCCAATCCAATCTAATTAAGCAGCCGGAGTCACCACAGTTTTATGAAAAATATGGGTTACCCATGGTTAACCAACAATATGTAATAACCACAAGGGAAAAAAGAACAAATGTCAATCAAACCACCAACCAGTAGTTGTCTAATCACCATCCCCCTATTATTAACCATTATTAATTAAGGCTTATAGCCCCTCTGAAAACCACCAACCAACCAATCAACTGCTTGGGGTTTCCCTGGTTTCGCTACCATGCTGGGCCCAGTCACATGCCATCGCAAAAGCGTGAAAAACGTGAGACGTCGGCCAGGTGCACTTGCATCTCCTGTAGGAACAAACCAGCCCCAGTGGTTGGTGGTTGCAGGACGAGGTCGGGATCTTGGAGGTGAGGATCTGTCACAGTAACTTTTTTTGACCTGGAAGGTGACACAATTCATGGGAACGGATTTTTTTTCCATCGCCTTCTCAAGGAGGTTGGCTGGGCGGCGAGCAAAGGCCACCAGGGTGGGATTGAAGGGAACGGATTTGGAACAATGAATTCTTGCTGGGGGACCTGGGAGGGGACAAATCGAAGCAAATTCATTGGAACGGAACTAGGTGACGAAGAAATCGACCAGCTGCGAAACCCTGGGAGGTTTCGCTAGGATTGTTCAAACGTGACGGATTTCCCGACCATTTCTGGCAACCTCCTGTTATTGAGACCAGGGTCAATGCCTTCTCAGGCGCGGCGGCCGCCCACAGCAATCAGCACCCATCAGACTATGAAAATCTTGAGGTTCACAATCAAGTATCGATGGCTTCTTGACTGCGAGTACTCTGATTCTCCTAGGATGAGTATAGACATCTCCAACTCTCTCTCGCGCGATTCTCATGGTCCTCACCCCTCCTCATCTCAACCAACTTCCCTCACAACGAGGGCCCTCCCTGGCCCTCAATCCCACCAGCAGGCCCCGCAGGCCCCGCAGGTCCCGCCTGCGCGTGCATGTCCACTGTCCAGCAGCAGCCTGGTAATTTCCTCAGAGCCGGTGGCGCCATGGCATGGGCTTCGGGCAGGGACAGCATCATCGCCACCAGCTACAGCAAACAAGCACCAGTGTCACCAAGAAATATGAGCTGTTCATTATCGGCTCTAAATTCCAAATGCTACATCTATGGTTTCTATCTCTCTCTCTCTCTCTCTATCACCAGTTTGTTGGACCTACATTTGGTCCAAATTTCGAGCGTGGATATACTGCATGGGTATCAACCAGTATTAGCCATTATTATCCTTTTCTTTTTCGTTTAGCTGGCATTTCTACTGCAACCGTGAGTTTGGAAAAGTAGCAAACGATCGGGCACATCATGGGTCACTTTGAATACTTTGCTGGTAAAAATCAGATACGTATATGTAATATATGGCTGTGGGCCAAAGCCCTGTAACCCTAGTTCCCATCATTAACCATTGCTGTCCCTGTTATTGCTGCCTAATATTGATGGTTGATATTGACCCATACCCATATTATTGGTGTGGTGGACATCGATCCAGCGCTTCAAGCACTCAGTGTTTGCAAAAGGGTATCCTACCGCAACCTGATGGTGCAGGTTGGGTTTCCATTACTCGGATTTTTTTGCCCAAAAAGGGAAGACATAGTGGGAACAGTGAACGATCACTAAGCATAATTAATCATTTTAAGCAACTGGTATATGCACTATAAACCATCATGAATCATAGTCACAACAGCTCTTGAAATGTTCACACCTAACCTTTGAGGACAACTGCTAATCTATACACACTTCCCACTGGTTGCGCTGGGGAGCGCGGGCCACAGAGCTGCAGCTTGAGGCGTCACAATAGCAAGCAACAAAGGCTTTTCACCGCAGCTCAATCGATTCTACTGAGCTTGTGCTGAATGTCCTTCCTCTTGAGATCCTTTGGTTGGTCATTGAACCACCCCTCTACGGGGGTAGAACGAGTCAATCAACCAAGATCAACCAGAGGATCCCACCATTCCGGCCTAACACTCACCAGTTGGGCTGGTCATTGAACCACCAAGATCAACCAACCATTCCGAAAAAAAAAACAAAAAATCCCACGTTGACACCAACCACTTCCCGTCCTTCCATCCATCTTCTGCCTCCAAGGTTCTTGCTCATGGTGCGCAAGGCCCGGTTCACCAAGGATCTTTTCTCCATGTGCCAAGTCTTGCTGCCACTTTTCCGCACCCATGAGGAGCCTAAGCCGTCCACAGCTGACCAGCTGCGAGTGAAACGGCAGCTCGACCGCCAAACAGCCATCCAACCAACCATTTTTTTGCACAATAGTTGGATTTCATGGTTGGTTTGAACGTCTAACATTTGATGCTTACTTGGATATTGGATGATTCACTCACATCAATGTATGGAATGAATGGTTGATTGGATGGCTAATGATTGAATGAAATGCATCACATTTATCAATGAACCATCACTCACCTACATTGAATCATCCAATAACCATCCGAGTAACCATCAAACTGCCATTTTGGTACGCCCTATCTGGTTGCTCCTGACCTCGCTCCTCCTTCAAAAGGGTAGAGCGGGATACCCTTGGCTCCTTAGCTCCTGACAACCAATAGCCATCAACCAACCAGCAATTAAGCATCGAATTAACCATCAACCATCCAATGAACCATCAATCAACCCTCCCATCCAGTCAACCATCAAACAACCATCAAATTAGCCATCAAAAAGCCATCCAATTATGCAGCAATCATCAAACAACCATCCAACTAACCATCCAGTTACAGTAACCATCAATTCACCACCATCCACCAGCTCCTTCACTACTTGACCAACTACCCTCTGGTAATTTAACATTGCACTGGAAAATCCACCACAAATGGATCATTTCCCAATATTCTCTCTATAGAGTAAATTCTTCCCCTGCTTGAGCAGGATGCTCCATCATCACAAGCAGGATACCATCTGAACCAGGATGTGCCATCTAAAATGATTACCAGATTAAATCATCATCATAATGGAAAATCATGATTATAACCATCATAGCTCCATCTTAGCCATATATAGCTAAATATTTTTATATATATATATATAAATATAAATATATAATATAAATATATAGCTATATATCTCCCCTATAATTGTTAGCTATCATCCCCCATTTTGAACCATTCTAAGCAGCTATTATTGGTTGCTGAACTGCTTGACCCATGGCCATCTTAAATTTTGGCTCAGCGGCTCGGCAGGTCCTGGACCCAACTGGGGAATGGCACCTCAGGGGGCGGTCGCTTTTAGTGATGGTCCACCGGTGGTGAAAAAAACGTGGGTAAGGCTGGTTTGATGAAGGTTGATGGTTGGTATATGGCTATGGGTCAATATTAACCAACCAATAAAGGGGGATAAGAACCAACAAGACTATAGGGAAAACAATGGTTAATTGACGGGGCACCAGGGGCACCGGGTTTTGACCCACAGCCATATCATGGTTTATGTGTTTTTTCCAGTGGTTCTTAACTGCATGTCATGGTTTATGATTGTTGTTTTGGTGGTTATTAAGTGATGGTTTGATGATGGTTTATGATTGGATGGTGAAAAAACATCGTGTTGTTTGGATGAAGGATGATGAAGGTTTTGATGGTTTTTTGAAGCGATGCCTTTTGATGATTTAATCAATGATGGTTGGTTGATGGTTAATCAGTGATGCTTGTGTTCATGATTACATCAATGATGGCTGGTTGATGGTTAATAGATGATGTTTCGTCGATAGTTGATGGTCAGCCAGTGTCAGACACTGATTGTCAACTATGATGCTTGGATCATCAACCGTGAGGGTAAACTTTCAACCAAGTCATGATCAACCATAAATTGCTCACTAATACGGCCATGATTAATTGTTGGGTGATGTTGGTTGTATTGGTTAGTCATCAATAGTCACAGGGTGAGATCCACAAATGGATGAATACGGCTAGATGGGTAGATAGATAGAAAAAATAGATGATTTTATTGGGCCGGGACGTCCAACGCTTTGCCCTCCATGGCAGGTAGATAGAAAAATCGATAGATAGATTGATTGATTGATAGATAGGCAGGCAGGCAGGTAGGTAGGTCGGGCTGTAGATAGATATCATACAATAGAAATGGTTGATTCATGTTTGAGTGTTGGTGAGTGAAGATGGCCTGATCCTGCAAACTGATTATTAGGGTCCTCTTTGAAATCAACATTTTCAAGTTTTATTATCAAGGAATTCTAAGCAATCACTAGGAGTAAGCTTTGAAATCCAATCTTTAGCAATCTTTGAATATCAGTTAAGCAGGAATTCAATTAATTAGTGAAAACATGTTTTGCAATTTTAATTGTTAAATTGTTAAGCAATTTTCATTGATTATTAGCGGTCCCTCCAGGACCTGAATACTAAAAACACACCTAATGAAAAAGTAGCTCACCGTGCTTAGTATTTTTTACTAGGGTGCATTTTTTCAACTTAGCTCACCTAGTAAAAGTAGCTCCAGTTACCTTTTATTTCATTTTTTTGGGGTGGTCGTATTCAGTCCTAGGGGGAAGGGATTATTGCTTCACACCGTCGCTGACCAAATCAGTAACCCATCAACCGTTTATACTAGCTAATAATGGCTAATAATAATTCATAACGGGCACCTAGAACTAATTTATAACGATCCTCAAGAGCTGCTGATTCAAAACGACTGACTCATTCATTGTTGGCGGGAACTCTGGTAGGATATCGGTGGTTTCCACTCATAGCGAAGGACCTGGAACGGTGATGGCTTTTCCGTTGTCCATGCTGCCCGAGGTTGGAGGAAACCTGCCCTGCCATAAAAACAGCAAAGCAGTTGCAATAAACATTTCCGCCTGCGCATGTTTAACCATCTTTATCAACCAATCACTTCCCATCAACACTTCAGAGCAATGGCAATAATCAACTTCAATCACCATGATCATGAACCACCGCTCACCAAAAATGACCAGCGTCATGATCACAGCCATTATAATACGCCACGTATAAGCCATTTAACCATACTTTTCTAACCACGATTAATCAAAAATTAATAGCCATTCGAAGCTTTGATTAACAATTCCACAGCTTGAATCATCCATAAATACACAATTAATTGACCTTCATTAACCATTTGCCACCTATTAATCAATCATTAACCAATCACTAGCCATCAGTCACCATTCAAAAAACCGCCACTGTCACCAACGGTTCCATCACCGCGGCGCTGTGACTCGCTTGCCGGCTTCCAGCTGAGGCCGTTGGACCAAGACGTTCTCGATCAAATACCACACCGTTTTGCCCAACACACCGCCTGGCCGGGCCGGGAACCACGGGCCGCGACGTACGTGACCCCTGTTGCGTGGTAGCTGGTTGACATGGCAGTTGAATCCGCTGAAACTGGGGTAGCCAACTGCTACTAGATATCATAGAGGTAGAAAATTAGACAATATATAGTGGAATCAAACAACATAAACAACTATAGCTTCCTACTATGGTTGCTAGTTACTATAGGTCTAGTTCTATACCATAGAATCATTCAGTTGGCTGTTTTTGATATTGTTCTCTCCGATCATTCCAGGAAAATGGTGACTTTTGGATGGAAACGCATGCTGTTACTTTGGAATCAGTACGTTTGGAAGCCTGATTGTAAGTCGGCGATATGAACCATCGCCAACCGTACTTGTTCAGGAACAATTTTACGACCAAAACCAGACACTGATTGCAGAATTAAGTCCATATATATATATATATATATGTATATTGATTGTATGACTTTGGTATTGTTGCTACTCTGATTCGAAAAATGCGGTTTCAAATGCCAAACAATTCAGAAGGTGGCTCCAATCCGGAAACAAAATAAGTTGTGATGATAATTCTAATTCTTGCTTGCGGCATCTCATGGCTGCCGCATCCCTATATCCAAAGATACCGATTGGGGAACCCTTTGTTTCTTGAGTTGTTCAAAAGATTTTCAGGAGCCAGCGTCTATTTGTTAGAAGGCGGGGCGATGGCATTTGGAGGCTCATCTTTCCAGGGCCTGGCAGTGCAGCACTCACTGCCAAGACACCACTTTCTGGATCTTCTGGGGGCCAATTTTGCATTTGCTCCTGTAAGAAACCCTTCGCCGCTGATTGATTTGTTGGCTGGTTATGCGGATGTGGAATCAACCTAGCAATTCACCAACTCAGAGTCTTAGCATGATGGGCACTGTTCGTCAACTATCATCTTTTGAATAGACAAACCATGTGAAGCTGGTGGATTCTCGATCGCCAGCTTAGTACCAAAGGGCCAAGGGCAATTCATGGATGCAATCAGAAATGGTCCGTTGATGGATTCTATCTGATTCTATCTGCATGAGCGACCCCCCAGCGAACTATCCCTGGCCCATCGGGGTGCTACTGCAAAAAGGTGGTAGGCCCACAAATGAGGTTGCCCCAAAAAATCCAAAAAGGATCTACATGGGCCACCACTGATCACGCTGCCGGTGCTTCTCCAAAAACAACATCTTGGTACGTACCACGCAGTTTCAAAACGCAAACTTTACTAAACGCCATGGTGGCTATTACCCATATTGTGGGGTGGCAAGAATCGTTCTGTCCTCATCTTCGCCATCTTCAACTCTATCTTCAATTGCCTCTGGCTCATTTCCGTGTGTAATGGTGCAACGTCTGGCAATGTGCAAGTCCAACACCCCAAGATTCATCTTGCTATGCTCACCTGTAAAAAACATCTGTGCACTGTGCACATTCATATTCTTTTAATACAACTCTGAAAAAAATGCCGTGAAAGTGTGCGGTACAAGGGTGGGGTTCATCTGCTGAGCATGTTCTTCTGAAACTTGAAAGCACTGGGCAGCAACAAGTGTGTTCTGCGTTGCATTAAGCTTCAACCCTCCTAAGCCGAGCCGTCCAAACCAAAGTAGTAGGGATACAGGCATCTCTCTATCTCCTTGGGCTAGTTCTGTCTCTCGAAGCACATTGATTCCTGAATCAACTATATAAATCATGCATTGGCTGGCAGGAACCAACCACATACTTAGTGGCAAGAAAAAAACACCTGGGACAAAAGCAAACAAATCACAGCTTTCAACTAGTCCCCCGGTACGAAGCACCACCTTCAAGAAAAAAATCCCCTGGAAAATTAACGATCTTTCCAAGGTCAGAAATTATTGAATGCTTTGCCGTGGATGGCACATTGGGATTCTTGGTGGTTTGTTGGCCCACCTCCCCCGGATATTCCAAACGAACCAGGCATGCGTCCGTACACTTTTACCTGAAAACATGTCAACGGGGTCAAGAAAATATATAAGTTCATAGGCAAAACACAATCAAGGCAACATAAATCGTGGCACACAAGCCATATTAGACGCAGTTTTCGTGAAACCCAATCATGTGATGGTTTCTCAAAAATAGTTGGTTTATTACTATAAATGACTATTGATGGATGATTTGGGGGGTCCCCTATTTTGAGAAACACCCATGTGGTTTAGTGACCTCCAACCAACTTAGCGCCAACGACCGACCGCTGACAAGAAACCTGTGGCGCTTGACCTGAAGTGCCATGACAAAGCTGCAACAAGCTGCTTTCTAGAAGTGTACCTACCCTCTGGTAAACTAACCTGGCTATGGATGTTAACCATATTCTATAGTGAAACCCAGGGAAAACACCAATAAATGGTGGATTTTCCATTGCTATGTTAGTTTACCAGAGTGTACCAAAAGTGGTCGTAAGTCAAACTGCCATCAATGAAGTTATGTAACTAGAAGTGCTATTAAGCCAAGGTTGGAATATCATGAAATATCCAGCAGCAAAAAGGAACCAGCAGCATCCTGCATCAAATATCACCAACAACCAAGCCAAGCATTAACCATCAACCATCATCAACCGCCTGAAACATTTGAACTCTTGTTGGCCAATTCACTCAGAATAAACCATCACAATCATTGATCAACAGCCACCCTGAATATAATGCACATCAGCAACCACAAGCATCAACAACCATCGATCATGAATAGTCAATTGTACAAGTTGTTTAACATCCGTTTGGTGACAGCTTTAACCAATGCACCCCATTATCATTAAGCATCATCCCATTATCATAGTTGCTTAACCAAAAACAGTATAGTGGTTTATCATGTGATCACGAAACATGGAACCAAAATAATTGTCCAACCAGTACAACCAGTAAACGTATTCAAACCTTTGTGCAATCACTTTGTTAGTGTTCAATCCTTTCTAGTCAAACAATGTCAAACAATACTAGTGTTTCATCATTTTGTTTGTTCAACCACGCATTCATCCAAGCATTGCAGTTACACAAATCCACCAAGCACAATCATCAAGAACCCAAATGCTGTAAGGTATATTTACCTACACCCACAAAACGGCCCCAAATGCACCCAGAAAAAAACCCAACATGACCTTAGTTATGTGAGTACATTATGTAGGTACAGGATACATAACTAGTACGTGAATAGTATGCATATAAATGAAAAATAAATAAGAAATCAACAGGCAAATCAATAGATGTAAACAACTAAGCAACTAAGTAAATAGATAGTGTGTAAATAGTATTATGTATTTATTAATACATATCTGGTTGGTGATTTCGACCCCTATGAATAATATTAGTCAACCAACCATTTGTTAATAATTACGAGGGAAACAATGGCAATCAAACAACCCAACCAGTAATTGTTTCACATCCTCTCAGATATCTTCATACCATCACCATCCCTAGAGCTGCTGTAGCTGCTATACCCTCTGGTAAACTATCATGGCAATGGAAGCACGTCGGCAAAATACCTACGAGGTGGGCCTCTAGCTAACTTGGGTTATAACTAGGGTAACTACCAGTTACGGTAGATATAACATGATATAACTGAATGGCTTTTTAACCAACTTATAACTAGGGAAAAAGCTGGGAACCTGTCGGCCTCCTGTTCCGCTGCCCAAGTCACGCGCCCAGCGATTGGAGCTCCAGCTCGATGCGGCTTTTCGCTGCGAGCGGCTGGGGGTGGTCACGGGGGCAGCCACGGGAGCGGCCACGGGAGCGGCCTGGCGCCGGGGATGGGCCCCTGGTGCTAGTGAGCCGTTGCCTAAGATACAAGGCTACCCATATCCGTAAGCATCATGGGATTGTGGATTATCCATCGCCGTCTCAGGGAGTTCAGCAGTTGAATTGATCTCAGGTATGTCAGCAGGGCTAAAGGCGAGACATCATGGGATTATGGATGATTTTGTGATTGCTGATTGTTGCCTACCCATGTTGTGGGATGATTTTCAATCATTGATCCACATGCATCGGCAACAATTTGTCAAGTTATATCATTGTTTCACATATTTTGAGTAATGCGGGTGAAGCCGGGTTTGCAGGCCATCAGGACCAACAGTCATGGGATAACATGCATGCATGCAAACAACATCATCAGGCAAATAATGGAGACATAGCCTAGTTAGAAGGGGGAACTAGAACTAGCCTAGCAAAATGTAGAGGGGGACATGATGACTAACACTAGCCGGATAGCAACAAAAAGCCCACAACCACACCCTAAAAGTACATTAGTGGTTAAATCTGCTTAAAAAAACAAATGATCAACAACGATTGGACATAATCAAATTATCATGATTCTCCAATACTTGCACGTGAGGCAAATTGGCATCATCTCCCCCAAACTTATCTGGAAGAAAATCACCATGTTCTATGAGTAAACCAGTATGTGTGTTGTATTTTCCGCTTACAGGCGAATTAGTTTTCCAGAGTGTAGTTGGCTTAAAAATGCTGAGAACCATTATAACCAGCAAGTTTGCGGAAGATTCTTTTGACATCACCGTGGGCAAAGACCACCAATCAGTGGGGATGCCGCTGCATAGAGCATGTGAATAAAGCCTTTAGTTACCTACTATAGTCGCTGCAAGGAAGGTACACTGCAGCCCCAGGGCGAATTGTGCATGGCATCGGCAATCTCAACAAGTGCCATGGTGGAATTGGTATAGGTTTATGATTTGGTTCAGACTGGATGCTAAATCCCCATTCACATTTAATAACATTCAATCACGTATTTCCAGCACATTCACATAGCCATCTCCGGCATTGTCATCACAACCACGCAATTCTTGCCCATAGTTAGCATAGTTGGCAATCATTCCCTAATTACCCCAATTATTACCATTCTTACCAAATCATTCCCTAATTGACTATACTTGGCCATATTACCATATGGCAGTGGGTCAAAACCCCGTACCCCTGGCTCCATCATTAACCATTATTTTCCCTATTTTCCCTATTTTCTCTGGTGGTGATTATCCCCCAGTTGGCTGGTTAATATAGACCCATAGCCAAAAAGCTTGACCATCATTACTGGTTTGTGGTTTCAACCCCTATGAAAAATATTTGTCAACCAACCATTTGTTAAAAATTAATAGGGAAAATAAAATATGTGAAGCAAACCACCAACCAGATTACCAATCATTGTTAGTTACCATTCTCTATTTTTAACCACTATAACTAGCCATTATAGGTTGGCCATATTACCATATGGCTGTGGGTCAAAACCCTGTACCCCTGGTTCCCCACCATGAACCATTGTTTCCCTCATTGCTAGTGATCATTATCCAATATTCTTGGTTGGTTAATATTGACCCATAGCCATACAGCTTGACCATTACTACCAACCCTTCCCTCCACAGGGCTTTCCCTCCGCATAGCCAAGCTATACCCGGCGCCTGCTGCTTTGTCCAGCTTGGGTCAGGCCAGGTCCACTGGGGGATCTTGTTGTTGCGCCCGTTGCGGCGTTTCCTGGCACACCAGGGCGGGCTGGTCCGTTGTTGGCCACCAATTTAGAGGTGCTATGCTACGTTCAATTGGAGGGATGGTTGCCAGGGATGGTTGCCAGGGATGGTTCCTAGGGATGTGTTGTGTCTGTTTAATCCTGGTTGATTAAGAGAGGTGCTCTGATGGATGCTAGGGAAAATGCTAACAGAAACCTGAACACATGTTGCATATCAGTGTAGATATGCAGGTGTAGAGGGATGGGAGGGGGTGCATGCATCTATCTTCATCTGTCTTCATCTACAGTATCTGACCATGTAATCACGGTCTATCTTATCAAATATCTATCTACTACTCATGGTCCATCCATCTTGTTCACATTTGTTGAAACATGCATCCAAGTGTGCATCCATCTATCGATGTGTCTATCGACAGCTGCACCTAAGAGCTAGCTGATACTCTTGAGGCTCGAGCCTTCTCTCAATTCCCGACTTGATCACCGACAAACAGGGCAATTCCATACACAATTTTTTTGCTGGGGCGTCCAGAGGGTTTGCCCGAAAGGAAAATGAATACTTGGGCAGCGGAACCAATGGAACCGACTTCCTAGGCACAACCAATTTCATGTGCCTAAGTGCCAAGCCAAAAGCTTAGGCACAGCAATTTTCGTGTGCCTAAGTGAGCTTCCCTAGGTACTGCAGGCATTGTCATTGGACAAATTGCTGCAAGCCACGGCTTGCAACCTGAGAAGGCTCAATTGGAAAGATTTGGTACCACGAAGCCCGGCCCGTCAGAAGACGTTGGTGGCAAGAAGGTTCTTGGTCAAGAAGAAGTTGCCAAACGTATTGTTGTGAAATTGCCAATTGTTGAACGAAGGGTTGGTAAGCCATGCGGAGATGACATTCAAGGTGAAGAAAGCAATCCAGGATGTTGGATGCCGAAGGTGGCAACGGTAGCGACGTGGAGAGCTTTGATATCCCATCACGTGTGTCTAACCATGCAACCAGGAGTGTGCCTCCCTGCACTGTAAGGATGGCTGTGTGCACCCACTGCGCTTGTTGACGAAGAAGTGCGCCTTTGCTCTCCCAGGGGTTGGTTGGCAGTAGCTCCGATTTAGCGATGGCCGCGGGTTGCCCCATCCAGCTGAGAAAGGTTGTGCCAAGGTCTCGCCAAGCATCGCGGTCTTGGGCGTAGTAGAGATAGTCGTGTTCAATGCCCTGTTCAGACCAGAATTTCCGTAGCAAGGAGTGGGGTGTGCGCCAAGGTCCCGGCCTGTTCAAACCACCTGTGTGGCGATGCGCAAGGTGAGAAAGCATGATCCTTGCTGGATGTCGACTGTGGAAATCTTGGCGGCAAATGTGGCCAAGAAATGACCAGAAGCGGCGGAGCCATGCGGCAAGCCACCCGCGTGTCGCAGTTGCATGTAGGATCCACTCACGGACAACGTGCCTGCGTAGTCGGTGGAGTTGGTGGGATTCCCGTTCTGTAGTGTCAGGAATGTACAAGTTGAGTGCTTCCACCATGAGCGTGGTCTGTGTGACTTGCAGTTTTGCTTGTGTAGTTTTGTACGGGTACAAAATGGGAGAGAGCCACAGGAAACAAGCACCAACATAGCGATTCATCAGCTTCATGGTGGTGACCGGGTGCGACCAATGGCATTTCTTGAGAAGTGGTTTGAGGCGGCCCCATGCTTGGTGGATGAGCTGGACAGCACTGTGGAGGAGGGACTCGTGGCCAATCATAAAGCCCAGGGGCTTGCGCAAGTACTGAGTAGCACAGGTCC